>MU228155.1:3555642-3569884 GCA_018584345.1 Thuja plicata | reverse complement strand
ATTCCCCCCCCCCCCCTCTTAGTTATTTGGTATGTTCAACAATTGGTATCAGATATTTGGTTCCTCGATATAGAGCTTAACCGCTTGAGGTAGATCTGATGGCACACAAATTGAACATTCTTATGTTTGATGGATCCAACTGGAGTAACTAGAAAGAAAGGATGAGGAGTTACATAATCTCAATAAGTTTCAACACTTGGAAAGATGTGGAGAATAAGTATGTTGCACCAAAAAATGTGAGTGGACCTTCTACTATAGATGAGATTTCAGCTTGTGAAAAAAATAAAATGGAAAAGTATACTATTTTTAGTGCTTTATCAAAAACTGAGCTTGCAAAAGTTATTTAATTGAAAACTTCCTATGAATTTTGGTAAACATTGAAAGATATTTATGAAAGAAATGATAGAGCTAAGTTATCAAATAAGATGGCTTCGAAGCATAGATATGAAAACTTTAAGATGGAAGAAAATGAAGATATAACCAGTTACTTTTAGAAGATTGACAATGCAATGACTGAGGTTAGAAATCAAGGAGGTACCTTGATAGATGAAGACAATATGGAGAATATTTTGATGACTTTACCAGAGAGTTATAGTGATAAGATCTCTACTATTGAAGAACCATATGATCCAAAGAATTTTACCCGAGAGAAACTCTTTGGCACATTGACCGCATTTGAGATGAGGAACTCTAGAAAGAATAAATAGATATTTAAGACAACCTTTAAATCCACAAAGATAGAATATAATGTAGATGATGAAAGCTCAAATGAGTTGGAAGCAAACTTTACCAGAAAACTCAAGAAAGGTAGTGGAAAATACAAAGGTATGTTACCCCATAAATCTTCTAGATGTGGAAAGATTGGTCATATTGCTACTAGATGTGTGGAAAAGGGAATGAAACAAAAGTTCAATAGATTTAACTAGAAATTTTATTATGTCAATGAGAATCCTAGTATACTAGATGGGTGACTGCAAGAAGTTGAGTCTCACTTTTGGGCAAAAAATGGAAGTGTTTTCCCTGTTTTTTAAATTTCTCTCAATTGGTGTCACAAATTGAGGAACTTTTGAGTGTCAAAAAACTTCACTAATATAAAATGTAGTGCTTGGAGTCTACTTTTCAAACATGTAATTTATTTCAATACCCGCATGGTAGAAATTGTTTTTTAGTAGGCATGTCTAAAAACTACTTTTCCAAAATGCTTGTTTTAGGACCATACCACACACGTGTACAACCACCATATTTTGACCTAAATAAAGGAATTTTTGTTAATCCTTTTGGAGAAAGATACCTCCAACACCAAATATTGATGAGCATATTTTTTCATTTTTTATTGAATATATTTTTTAATTAATTTTTAATTGACTGTAAAGTCTATTTTTAAAACCTCTGGTGTACAGCCACCATAAATTGATGTAAACTTAACATTTTTTCAAATTTAATTTTTATCTTCAAGGAGATTCTATGTATATTTATTTCATATAATTTTTTTCAAAAAAATGTAAAAAAAAAAAGTAATTAAAATTTTAGTGAACTTCACTATTTCAAGTTTATGTACCACTTTTGATTAATAAATAATGAAAAATAGTAAAATTAATCAAATCACCACAAAATTTATATTTTTTTAATTCTATGTTGTAAGAAGTCTAATGGGTTTTCATTTTGTCAAAAAATTCAATTGGGAAGGACTTCAACAAATTATGGCAAGGTAGAAAACTAGGATTCTAGTGCCTTAGCCATTATTTTGCAGGCCCAAAGCATACGCTTGGTCCCTCCAATCCTATCCTGACCCAAAATCCAATGCAAAGGGAAGCTTGTGAATTCAACTTTTAAAAAATATGTATGCATTAAAAAAATGCATACCTATTTCTTAAATATAATAACTCTAGTATATGTAAAAATGAGTTTCTAGGCATAATTTTAAAAAAATAAAAAGAAAACGGGTACCCATTATTTGAATTTTTGGATCAAGAGTCTGAGCCTAAAACAAGTACACATTTTTTTCAAAATGGATACCTATTTTTAGCTAGATTTATAAGGTTAGAAAAACTTTCTCCAAATTGGGACCCAACTTCTTGCACTTACCCAGATGATGAATCAAAAGATGAGGACGGTTTGTTTTTAGGAGAGGAAGATGAACTTGAATATGATATCTCTAACATTTTTCTGAGATCTAATGAACTTACTGCCTTATATGTTTGAAGAAATAAATATGAATGATTGATTGATAGTGGTTGTTCACATCGCATGATTGGTTAATAAAGTAAGTTTTTGAAACTTGAAAAACATGATGATGGAACCATTAGTTCTAGAGATAATCAAAAGGTACATATTGTTGGAATCGGTTCTATTACTTTTCTTGAGAATCATAACACTGGCAATTTTTATTATGTGAAGGGTTCATATCATAATCTGTTGAGTGTTGGACAAAAGTGCAAAAATGGCTACAATGTTATGTTTCAGGATAATGGTTGTGAGATCTAGAAGAAGTCCATAACTATTATTGTTGTTAGAAGAATATATATGAGCTAGATGGAGCTACAAATAAATGCTCAGTAACACATATTGATGACTTTTAGCTTTTGCACCAGAGGATGTGTAACATAAACTTTGATAATTTTGTAAGAATAAGTTTGAATTATACTGTGAAAGATCTACCAAGACTAACCAAACCAGATGGTATTGTTTGCAAAGGATGTCAAGAAAGGAAGTAGACAAAAGAATCATTCAAAGGATAGTAACATTATTCTTGTGCATATAGATCTATGTGGTCCAACCAGAATAAGGAGCTTACAAGGTGGTAAATATTTCATGCTTTTGGTTGATGATTATTCCATATTTACTTGGATTGCATTCTTAAAATAAAAATCAAAGACACTAGAGAAATTCAATATATTTAAGATAAGAACTGAAAATGAAAGTAATAGAAAAATTAAAAGTTTGAGGTATGATAGAGGAGGAGAGTTTATGTCTAATGAATTTAACAATTTCTATGAGAAATGTGGCATTAAAAGATAGTTGTCATCTCTAAGGACACCACAGTAGAATGGTGTGATAGAAAGGAAGAATCAGATAGTTCAAGTGGAGGATAGAACAATGATTAAGGAAGTAGGATTAACAAAGATCCATTGGAGAGAAGTTATACACACTGTAGTATACACTCTTAACAAAATACTTTTTAGAAAAAGGTATGGGAAAACATCTTATCAGCTATGCCATGGAAGAGCACCGATAGTGAAGTATTTCAATATATTTGAGAGAAAATGCTACATTTGAAGAGATGAAAACAATCTTGGAAATTTTGACAATAGAAATGATGAAGGGATATTTATAGGGTATTCTAAAGGGAGAAAAGTGTATTAATGTTACAACAAGAGACAAAATAAAATGGTTGAAAGTGTGAATGTGAAAGTTGATGAAGATATTCACAAAACTTCTATTAGGCACATCGGATATGATTTTGATGAACCTGATGATAGAGAAAAATAAGATCAGAAAGAATTAGAAGAGAAAAATGAGGCCCTAACATCTACAACTAAGACACTAAGGTATGTACAGAAAAACCATTTAGAAAAATAGATTATAGGAGATAAGAATAAAGGAGTAATCACAAGAAGTAGAGTTTTTCAAGAACAAGAACTATTGTCTACTTTCAAAAATAGAGCCAAAGACTATTGAAGAAGTATGTTATGACCAAATTTGGGTAAATTCAATGAAAGAAGAGCTTGATCAGAGTTTGATTATCGTAGTTTATGTTGATGATATGATCTTTGGAAAAACTGATGATATGTGCAAAGGTTTTGCCGATGAAATGTAGAAGGAATTTTAAATATCTATGTTTGGTGACTTGAATTTCTTTCTTGGTTTGCATGTAAATCAAAATAGTATAGGAATTTTCATTTCTCAATCCAAGTATGTCAAGGAATTATTGAAGAAGTTTGGATTGCAAAATTCAAAGTTGGTTTGTACACCTATTGTTACTAGATGCAAGTAACAAAAGAAGATGATTCACCAAAAGATAATGTGAGTAAGCACAAGTCAATTATTGGAGGAATTCTATATATAACTACTACTTGACCAGATCTTATGTATCTTAATTTTTTGGTAGATCATTTTTAGCAAGAATCAAAGGAATCACATTTTTTTCAGTAAAAAGGATTTTTAGATATTTGAAAGGAACAAATGATTTTTTCTTATGTTACTCTAAGGAAACAGACTTTACTCTGATATCTTATACTAATGCGGATTTGGCTGGTTGTATTGATAACCAAAGGAGTACAAGTGGTGGAGCTTATTTCCTTGGCTCCCAATCGATTGCATTGTCAAGTAAGAAACAAGATTATATATGTTTATCTACAACTAAGGTTGAATATATTGCAGCATCTTCTTCTTGCACTTGGGTGCTTTGGATGAAACAAATGTTGAAGGATATTGGCATATCATTTGATGATTCAATCTAAATTATGTGTGATAATATCAGTTCTATAAACATTTCTAAGAATTTAGTACAACATTCCAGAATAAAGCATATAGTAATTAGATGTCATTATTTGAGGGAGAAGGTATTGGACAGTGAGGTAAAGCTTGAATATGTACCTATAAAAGAGTAGATTATAGTTATTTTCACAAAATAATTATGTAAGGACATGTTTGAGTATCTTAGGCCCAAAAGTTGGGGGTTATGCCCCTTTCTCATCTACACTATTTACACAGGGATGTGCATTGGTCCAAGACATTGCATGCTTATTCTTTTTCGGATCAATACTTTGCAATTTCCTCTCATGGGAAGCATAATGAGTTTATTAGAGGGAGTTTTTCCATTTTTCATTATTTTCAAATGGGGAGAAGAACACTTGTTTTAATACTAACATCTTAAGTTATTTTTTTTGTGTTAATGGATGTTGCCATCAATGAAAAAGGGGGAGATTGATGCAAATTTATTTTTTATTGTCCTTAATGGTTGTCTTTGATGTCAACATATCTACCAAGTTGATGAGGTTTGGTTTGTGGTCTATTGGTATTTTTGGTAGATGAGGATTTATGTTCCATTTGAATGCATACTAGAGGGTGTGTTGTGATGATATATCATTTACCATGTTTGTATCGGTCTCATTCATGTTGTTACATGTTGAGATTTAATCTTTTGGGTCCAGGCCAATTTGGATATTGGCTAATGTGTTTTGGAGTGAGCATTTTCATCATAACATGTATTTTCCTATTTATCAGCTCCAAATATCATGAAGAATGTGTAGCATATGTATTTGAGAAATGAGGGTTTGTTTGGCCCATGTTTCATTCTTTACCATTGTGGGAATGATATGGGGTGACCTAATCCAATTATGTTAGGCTGACTTAAATGTTCTTTGATGGCATGAATCGGTATATGAAGAAGATGATCTTGTTCAATGAATATGTATGTGTGTGTATGAATGTGTGTGAAGAAGGAATATAACTTAGAAGATCTTACTCCTTTTGTGGGTTTTTTATTGAAGGAAAAAAACTAGTATTGGTTAATTCATTGGTGGATTTATTGTTATCAGTACTATTTTGGCAGTTAGCTAGTTTTAGTAGATGGTGAGCCTCTTTGTATCAGTAGTTAGACATTAGTTATGATAACTAGTTTTTATTCAGGGAAGTTAACCTAACCAGCAGTTAGCCTACTAACAGTGACTCGGGTTACCTAAAGTGAGCATTGTAAAAATCACCTTAACTGGTGTTTTACAATTGAGAATAGCTCTTCATGGTTTTTCCCACCTTGGTTTTCCATGTAAAATTATGGTTTTCTTTATGCATGGTGTTATTTTGTGCTTTTCATAATTACATCTTGTATAATAGAAAATGGTAAGCAATATTAAGATGTGGATTACTTACCAATTCCTACATACATTGGAATGCAAACCCTCACAAAGAGAATCTGATTAGCACAACCAAAAGAAAGATGCGTAATAATGAAAGGTCTATGCTCAATGGGGATTTGATTCCTTAAGAGATTTGATCTGATAAAGTAAGAGCATAGGAAAATAAGGAAGAATAAGTGCACATAGAAACAAGATGGAGAAGGTAGGACTTTGAATCTAAATTTGACTATCATCAAAATCTCAGATTCTATTGTAACTTCAGATCTAGAAGGTAGGGACATGAATCTTTTGGTCCTAAATTTTTCACTGAAAAATGGCAAGGATAAGTCAAATTTTGGGAACAATTTGACTTTTTGGGAACAGGCCAACTAGTCAACTTGTTCCTAGCAAAAATTGATGAAATTTTCCTAGATCCTATAACTGTACTTGTATTGCCTAGATGCAGAATTGTAGCTATGAAACATGTTCATACACATAGAAAAATGGGAAGAAAGATTGGGAAAAGTGTTTTTCCTTGGTCAAAAACCTATTTAGGAATCAACCTTGAAATTAAATTGAAATTGCAAAAGAAAAAGATGAAATGGAAGCTAGATCTGAAACATAAATCACCTTATACCTTGATGAAGAAATGTCTCTTTGAATGTGATCACAAGATGTAATATCTTTAACTCCACAAAACCCTAATAGGAAATCATGAAACTAAATTCTTTAATGATAGATTTTGTATTTTTCCATAATTCTTGATGAAGAAGAAGGATTGAAAGCTTAGAATCTTGATTGAAGAAGAGATCTTGAACTCCAATTTTGCTTGATTATAAATGCTTGAAGACTTGATATGGAATGCTTTCCCTTGATAATGGGTCCCAAAATGAATAGAGATGGGGGTTTATATTATAAATGCATCATCTCGGGGATTAAAACTCAAGCATGTTGACCACAAATCAAAATCTCAGAGGAAAACCTCATCATTGAGCTGAGGGAAAAAATTGGGCCCAAAATCTCAAGGACAAGTCGGGTACTCGATTTGTTCCTTCTTCATAATCTTCCAAGCCTAGTCAACTGCAATGCATGGGACACTATCCAGTCAGCTTGACTTATATAATTATGAGCTATAACCCTAACTATGAAATAAAGCTCCAAATCTGTAATTGTAGAGATCGTCATTCCTCTTTTGTTCCAAATGGCTCCAGTGAGTTCTTCTATTTTCTCTTTACTCTGACACTTCATAGTTATTTTCCCATTTAGAATTGGATAACCTGTTACTCAATGAATGATCTCCTTTGTAATCTTAACTGGTCCATTCTCTAGCCATATGTTCATGTTGTCTATTCAACTCAGAATAATCTTGATCCATTCCACTCTAAATTCTCTCGAAAAGTCTAGGGCATGAGTTAACCCTCTCTTAGCTAAGTGTTTATGTTAACCTTTTATGGGCTCCATCTATGCACAATCTATTGTAAGATGCCCTAAGCTCATGATCTCTGACTTCACTTATCTTACACATATATCATGACCTGATATTGTGGATCATAAGTAATTCGATGGAATTGATGATAGGGCTCCAGTCAGATCACCCTTGATTGTGCTCTTAGGAACTGCATGGAAATTAGGAGGTGCACAAGTTTTGCTCCTTACCAATTGAACATTTAGCAATTCCTTTTCCATTCTCTTCGCTGGTGTAGAGGAACTTGCAGCCATTTTTTCTAAAAAATAGGGTTTCAAAGATCACGAACAGAGTACCTCAGCAAGTAACAAAATCCACACTTTCCTCTAAAAGTTTGTCGATGGTACACTGTAGAAATCTTCAAAAAACTTTGCTGAGTTCAAGTTCACAAATGCACAATCGCTCTTATGAAATTCTTAATCGCATGGTGAAAAGAAATGAAATAGCTCTTTCCTTTATATAAGCTCCAATGGTTGAAAGTTAGGCTAGCATTAAATGTTCTTTCCATTGAGTGAGTGCCAAACAGCTGTCCTTGGCTAACTCACAAAATTCACTCGCCACACAGTCGTCAAACAAAACTTACTCGACATACATTAGAAATATATTGTTTCTCAGCACCTCTAACGCATTTATACTTTGCATGCTACATAACTCAAAATATGTCCTAATGTATCTTGTTATATGTAGATATGGATTATTGCACTATTATGTGTTAGGAACTGATAAAAGATATGAAATATAAACACAGTTCCTTACATACCTTCCTTAGCTTAATTAGTGATGGTGGGATCACCTGATCCATTGGATTGGGTGACCTTGGCTTTAGTAGCTTCACTGCTGCTTGGTTCTGTTTTCCTTACCCATGTCTAGTTCATTTGTTCTCTAATTTCCTCAACAGTAGGAGCAATTACTCTTGTTTTTCAATCTTTCCTAGTATGACCAATTTTAAGACAATTATAGAAAACTAGGCTTCCATTCATCCAACTCTTAGATTTTCCTCTGAAATGTGTCTTTATGTAGTTTTCTGGAACATTTCCATAATCACCATAGTAATGAAAGCTATTCCATGTGTTATAATCCCAATTTTAAGTGTTGCCCTTTATTGGTTCTTTTTCTTGTGTCTTTGATGTCCATTTTTGTTTAGCATTAGATCTGCAATCTTGTGCTCTATGTCCAAATTTTTGACAGTTGTAACAATATCCATTGAATCTAAGTGTGGGAGGTGCATTATTTTCCCTTTCCCAACATTCATGTGCTTGATGTCCAAACTTCTTACAGTTAAAGAAATAATCATTGAACTTAGGTTTAGGATTGGACTTACCATTCTTACTTTGGCAAATGTTTGTTGTGTGTCCTAATTTTCCACAGTGATGGCATACAGGATTGTTGTTCTTTTTCTTTGCACTCCTTCTTTCACCAGTCTTAGATGATTCTCCTTTCTCAATAGATGTCTTTTTTTCAGTGTGACCTAATCTAGAGGAATCTTTAGATCTCCTTGATGCTTCCATCAAGTTCTCAAAATGAGTCAAGGCTTCATTGGGTCTGTTCAATCTTTCATTCATTTCTTTCTCAGATCTCAATTCATTTTTCAATTGACTATTTTCAAATTTTAGATTCAAAATTTCCATATCTTTCCTACTGATCTCCTAATTTGCAAGTAGTAGTTGATTCACCATGTCAACCTGATTGTTTGTCATCATTTTTACTTCATATTTCCTTTCATCAAGTCTGACAGTCATCATTCTTTTGTCTTCTTTAGTCATAGCTTTGTCATCTTCAGCTTTCTTCTTTTGTTCCACTACTTCACATAGTCTTACTGTTTGCATTTCTTGTTCTCTTTTCAGGTTTCTGACTTCTTGACACAATGTATTATTCCTTTCCATTAGATCAGGAATTGCTACATCGCTCTCAGTGTAGTTTCCATTCTAAAATAGATTTGTAGTGCCATCTTCCTGATAATGAGTACTGTTCATTTGTTTGGCCAAATATTTCCTTGCTTGTAAGGACTTCTTTAGTTCATATCTTGCAGTTTCAAGCTGATGCAATGCTAGCTGAATTTCAATCTTTTGATTCTCAATGACTTTACCCAACTTGTAGATCTCCATCTCAAGATCTGTACTCTCAAGATGATTAAAACCTTTTGTAGGAGAACTATGATTTGATACCAATTGTTGGAAATACAATATGGGAAAGCAAGATACTGAGAGGGGGGGTGAATCAGATCTTAAACTTCTATCCTTTAAAATAAAACTTATTCACAACCATGCATAAATATAATTGAACTATCAACTAGTAGCATCCATGACAGTAAATAAATAACTCAAGACAATATAATTTTGGTAACCCAGAAAACCAATAAGGTAAAACTAGGGTGGGGATGACACCCATAAAGATCTTCACTACTGCAAAAATAAAGTGTGCATGTTAGAGATGCAAATTTTGATCACAATATGTAATCTACCTAGTTAAAGGTCTGCCTGATTAAGAGCTTTAGATCATTACAATCTACCTTGTAAACGGATTTAAACTTACAACAAAGTAAGCACTCAGCTAAGAGATTTAGAAAGGTTTTTTAGGACCACTTTGTTAAGAGATTTCACCTGATACACTTGTTAGAATGTCTCAAGAACTGATCCTTCGTTATGCACTCTGATGCTGATAACAGATCTCCTCTTTCCAATACCTTCGCTAATCTTATAATCTGATATGTCTTTACTCTATTGTTCACTACCCTTTCATTCCACTAGATCTATGCTTCTTCTATCAACATAACCCTTTGTACATCTCTCATGCACACATACACCTTCTCTGCCTCACATGCACACACCCCACTATTAGGGTTTAAGAAGCAATCTTAATATACTTCATGAATCTGGTGATTATATCTAGATCAACGATTAGGATCAAACACTTATGCCACTTAGGCATTCCAATTTTTTGATTGGCTCCATGGCACACATTGGGATCAAAATAATTAATGTGTAAATAACTATGTTGAAATCATTAAATGCATGAAAAAGTTGGCCCAAAATGGTTTACCTTCAAGTTTGTGTCATTCCAAACATATATGTCAAAACTGTCTTGCTCGGCACATTAAGACTCTGGCGCTCGGCATGAATATCATCAACTTTTGCTTGATTGCCGAGTCACTTGGAAATCACTATCTACTCGGAAACGACTATGCCAGATTACTTGGAGCTCGGTCGTAGTGATGACCGGCTAACCTGCCTAGATAAATGACTAAGTGTGGGACACTAATGATCAACAAAACTTAGAGATCAACAATCTCCCCCTTTGATATTAGTGGAAAAAACACACTTATCATTTCTTTAAATTCACAAATGTTTTCCTAAGTACACAATGTACTCCCCCTAAGATTATACTTCATACTTACATAATATACATGCCATACAAAATATCATGCCTGATTCTACACATCTTTATCTGTTTCCTTATCTGATTCCCACTTGTTTTTGTCACTAATAGCTGCAGGGGTCAAGTTATACTTATCCAAAAATGACTTATGAAGTTGTAAAGCTAGTGCAAACATTGTATCCCAACCATCCTTTACAAATTTCATGACTTGTAACTTAAGTTCTAGCTCAGAAGCTAGACTTATCAAACTATCTACTTTAGAGAGATGAGAATCCCTCTTGAATAATTCATTTGCAGCTTTAACTTCTTTCTGTATAACCTCCAGATGAGGTATTAAGGCAGTCTAAATAGTTATTAACTTTGCTCTAATTTTTTCATCTTCAGCCATAAGCTCAGCTAATCTTCTATGTGCATGAGTCAACTTGGCAAAATGTAAGGACCTATAACTAGCATCCATACTCAATGTACTCCCTATTGACTTCAAATCTAGTTGCAACTTCTCAATAAGTTGTTGGTTCTCCATGGTAAATAATTCTACATCACATAGATTTTTATACAAGGAATAACCATTATTTGCAACTCCCTCAAGTATACTAATAAGAGAAGAAATTTCAACTTGTTTGATAGCAATCTCTTTTGATATCTTCTCCAAAACTTTGTTCTCAATTTTTCTCTCAGAATATTGCAGCAATTTCTCATTTGCCTCAACATTTTCATCATTAAATTTATGCACAATATGGACTAACTGTTCCAGTATTGACGTTTGTTCATTTACATATGTTATATCAAAAACATTAACAAAAATATCTTTTATCTCATGTAATACTTTCTTTTGTTGGTCTTGTTTCTTTTTCCTCTTCAAAAGGTCTTGCAGAGTCTAAATCTGATCATATGTCAAGTTTTCTATATCCCATTTAGGAATCATAATCACTTCATCCAAAGTGACACTTGGACTAGGTGACTTCCTCTTATGTGACTTCTTCCTTTTGAGTTCTGAAGAGATTATACTCGACTCAGTTATAGTGATATATTTACCTTTTTCAATATTAATTTCACTTTTTGCCTTCATCTAAGTCAAGATTACCTATTGATCAGGTAAAATTCCTATTTTAGGTGCAGTGGGAGTAGATGATGCAGAGTGTGGTAGATCAACCAACACTTGTATAGCCTCTTGTTCTGTAGGCTTATCGGTAATTTCTTCCATCTTATCTCCACTCCCTAAAAATTTTTGTACAACCTCTAAAATAGGTGGATTTGTATTGATTACCTCCTTTTCTCCTTCTTTCTCTATCTCGGCCTCAGTTTCCTGAATAGGTGATTGAATACTTGTATCTATCAGCTCACTCTAATCCTCGACATCCACATTGATGTCTTCTCCAAGTGCAGTGTCAATTGGACTATCCATTGTCAAGTTTGTAACTTGCACAACACCTATTTCCTTTTGGGTTTCAGTTTTAGTTTCTGCTTGATTTGTAGCAGTTTCTTTCTCAATTTCCTTTGGCTCTGAGTTGTCTCCATCTTTCTCATCAACCTTCTTAGCAATTAACCCAAAGGTTTTCTTCCATATTGTGTTTCTCTGTTGTACTACACCTTCAACAACATTCCTTATAATTGCATAGGCTCTCTGTTTAGGAATAAATTTCCCTTTATATTGTTCAATAAACTTAGCTATCTATTTCTTTGTTAAGTCGAGAATGATCTTAGCCAATGTTCCTTCCCTTATTTGTCTTTTAGTCATCAGTGCATATTGCCATATCTAAGACAAAATATCATATAGTTCTATAGGAACATTGTCTCCTATCTCTACAGGTGTCATTTTGAATGTTCCCATCATATCTATTAAAGCTTCCTGAATCTTGTGCTTATTTACTACACTTTGTTTTTCATACTTTATAAATTTGAATACTGCTAAACCTGAATTCCTTCTGAGGTTCTTACATAACTCATCAATATTGGTCATTGGTTTATATGATATTGTAGGTATGTTGCTAGGTATGTCTGTATCTATCTCCTCATCATCTTCAGATTCCAAGTATAGCTTCCTCCTTGGTCTTTTCTTAGCAGGTTGGCTCGGCACAACCTTCATTTCAACTTTTTTCCTCTTCCTTGAGTTGCTCCTCCCAGCATTCTTCATTGTATATACTTTTTCTATCTGGGAAAGAGATGATGCCTTGGTCCTTGGCTGGTTAGCAATAGGAGGGGTAGCCTTAGGTTTATCTTTTATTTTTTTAGTTGCATCGGCAACTACTGACTACTTCCCTTTACCTTTCACAATGACATCTTCTTCAGGATCACTTACCTCTTCTTCTTCTTCACTAGAAATATCTTCTCCATGTCCTATTGACAACCCCAAAGGTGCATCTTCTACTTCTTCATCACTCTAAAGTCCAACCATCATCTTCATATTTTTGACAATTTTCTTCCTCTTTCTCTCCGTAGTGCCAGCCTTTAAATCCATAGTGATTCTGGACTTAGCTTCTTCATAGTTTCCAAAATGTTTCACTGTACTGTCAATTTCTTCTACCAATAAAGTTTTTATTGTTGTAGATGTCTCATCAATGTTTACTTCATAAGGTAATGGCCTTAGCCATGATACCCTCGGCACTACTACCTGCACATAAGTGTAATTTGTGTCTACAAGGAAACAAACATCCTCATAATGTTTTTCAACTAGTGAATTGGGAATTCTACTTCTTAACCTCATCTTTTTCTTGAATTCCACAAAATATGTTCACATAACATTGTCAAAATTATTGAAGGATTTGTAAAACATGCAAATCCACAGAACGCCAAGAACACCTGCATGCAAAAAACCTAAAGCTGAAAGAGAAACCTGAGAGAGAGAGAGAAGCTAGGGTTTGGAAAATCTTAGCGGAGTGAGAGAAAATTGTTATTTCCCAAAAGTGAATAATCAAAGCATTACAAAGTTCAACCTTTAAAGGTGAACAAACCCTAAAAACATAAAGGCCAGGTTGCGCAATATAATTAATATAAAGTATTAATTATATGCACCTAAGAGATAGCTTAAGCGAAAAAGAGTAATAAATAACTGATTACTCTAACACCCCCCCTTAAGCGAAGCTCAGGAGGTAAGCTAACCTAGCACAGCTACAAAAGCAGGAAATGGGTCCCGGCAACAAGGCCTGATCAGGTACCCAACAACAAAGAAATCTCTGTAAATCAGGGAAATAGAGAAAACCCAGTGGGAAAAACCCTACCCCAAAAAGAGATATAAAAGCAAGAAAAGACAAAAAGAAAGACTTCAAGAGACTCTCTCAAAGCCAGTAGTACAATGCATGCTGCTAACCCCCCCGTGAGAGAGGGTCAAGGCTCCAAAGCCCCCCTAGAATGAAAGAACCCCTGGAGCAAAGAACAAACCACTGTGACTCCAATGCAGAGGAGTGAAAGTCAGTGGGTGCTGAAGATGTGACCTCGAATGATGAGGTGTCACTGGAAGGCTGAGCTGATGCTCAAATGAGAAGACATGAGGATCCTGAAAGGGAATCCCCAATGCAAGTGGTATGACAGGTGTGCTGACACTGTCATGAGAGAGGAGATGAGTGTC
>MU228155.1:3542764-3554647 GCA_018584345.1 Thuja plicata | reverse complement strand
TGACTGAGCTTGGACTGCTCACGAGTTAACCTGTCACAAAAGGTCTCAAAAGAGGGCATAACATGCCGAGTACCCAGTGCATCCATAGTGGAGTAGAAGGTAGAAGTGAAGATCTAATAAGGACCACAAAGCATGGAGAGTATCAGGAAGATACACTCATCATCTGACTTTGTCTTTCCAGCAACCTGTAAAATAGATCGAAGGGACTTGAACTTCATCAGGAAGTCCTCAATGCTGGTAAATGAGTCAGGTGCCAAGGAGGTGAACTCTGCATCAATCTGGAGAATCTTGAACTGATCCATGGTGCCAAACAAGGTGGAGAACTTGTCCCACATATCCCTAGGTGTAGTCAGGCCATCCAGGTGGAACAACAACCCATCTGAAATGTTCATGGCAATGAGGCCCATCGCCTCATCCATCCTATTTCTGTGCATAAGAGCCTCATAAGGCCTCTGAAGAACTAGCTAAACTGCATCCATGCAGGACCATAAACCTCGTGACATGAGGATTCTGGTCATGTGTGGCTTCCATGTGTGATAGTTATGGGGTGTTAGCCGGGCCACAGAGGGGTCTGACATTGAGAGAAGAAAAGACGGAAGTAGAAGGGTCAATTTCTGAAAGTAAATAACAGAAAGTAAAATGCACCCCCCCCCAAAATGTATAATCCTATCCCCTGAGAACCACAAATAATCAATTACTGAAAGCACACAAAGAAACAAGGATAAAACCTGAGTTCCAGAAGCCGAACAGGAGCAGAAAGGAAGGTATGACTTTGACTATAAAAATAGCAACCAAATGGAAAAATTAGGAACTAAGACCTATACCAATGTGTCCGTCTCGCAAAGACCTTTTCGACGATATAAGATACTTGCATTTTTGAGTCCATTTGCTCAAGTTACAAGCAAAAAACCAACAGGAACCCCAAAAACCAAGTCACTGAAAAAAACAGGCATGACTTTAAAATTGACGGTCGTTTGGTCGTCAGCTGACGTCTGGGTGATGTCAGCTGATGTCACTATCGTGGTGGGCGACTGCCAGGCGGTGGCCGAGCAGAGGCCGGGCACTGGTGGCACCCGAGCAGCTGCCTGGCGGTGGGTGGGCGCCGGCGGTGGCGGCCGAGCTGCGGTCAGGCGGCGGCAAGGCTCCGGTGGCGCGCCGGTGCTGCGGCCGGCGGCGGCGGCTCTAAAGGTGGCGCGCAGGTGGCGCAAAAATTTTTAAAACTGACTGCATTTTTTATACGCAAAAAATCATTAAAAAATGATTTTTTTTTAATTTTTTTCGATGAATGCCTTGATTTTCGAGTCGTACGGCCCTAGGAGGCCAAAAAATTTTCCCTGTGCTCACGGAGGCTAAACTAGTCAAAATTTATATGATTTTGACTCTCCTGGGCCTTCTGAACACAATGGCAGAGTCTGTTTCTACTCAATCTACTCCAGAAGATCATGCCTCCTCCAAAGTGACAAAAAAACCTCAGAAAAGCTGTGGCTGTCGTCTTCAAAATGCGGCTTCAAAAATCTTCAACCTAGGCAGCGACAGGGTGGCTCTGATACCATGTAGGATTTGTAAAATATGCAAATCCACAGAACACCAAGAACACCTGCATGCAAAAAACCTAAAGATGAAAGAGAAACCTATGAGAGAGAGAGAGAAGCTAGGGTTTGGAAAATCTCAACGGAGTGAGAGCAAATTGTTATTTCCCAAAAGTGAATAATCAAAGCATTACAAAGTTCAACCTTTAAAGGTGAACAAACCCTAAAAACATAAAAGCTAGGTTGCGCAATATAATTAATATAAAGTATTAATTATATGCACCTAAGAGATAGCTTAAGAGAAAAAGAGTAATAAATAACTGATTACTCTAACAATTATTACCTAATTGTTGAATAAACTCATTGATTTGTTGAGTGATAGGTTTGTCTTTTTTCCACACTATGTTTCTAAAAGTAGGAAAAGTGTTATGTATGTAGAAAAATATGCAAGTGAGCAGAGATCCAAACTTACATACTGAACTCTTTTCTCTTCTAATTGAAGAAAGGTTCTCAGCCATTTGCATTATTTGAAGCTCAACAAGGTCATATGTATGATCCTTGTTCACAATCTTCCAAGCCTGGTCAACTGCAATGCATGGGACACTATCCAGTCAGCTTGACTGATAGAATTTATGAGCTATAACCCTAACTATGAAATCAAGCTCCAAATCTATAATTGTAGAGATCGTCATCCCTCTTTTGTTCCAAACGGCTCCAGCAAGTTCTATTTTCTCTTTACTCTGACACTTCATAGCTCTTTTCCCATTTAGAATTGGATAACCTGTTACTCGATGAATGATCTCCTTTGTAATCATAACTGGTCCATTATCTTGCCATATGTTCATGTTGTGTATTCAACTTAGAATAATCTTGATCCTTACCATTCTAAATTCTCTTAGAAATTCTAGGGCACGAGTTAACCCTCTCTTGGCTAAGTGTTTATGTTCATCTTTTAGGGCTCCATCTATGCACAATCTATTGTAAGATGCCCTAAGCTCGTGATCTCCAACTTCACTTATCTTACACATATAGCATGACCTGATATCATGGATCATAAGTACCTTCAGTGGAATTGATGATAGGGCTCCAATCACATCACCCTTGATGGTACTCTCAGGAACTACATAGAAATTAGGAGGCACACAGGTGTCGCTCATTACCAATTGAACGTTTAGAAATTCATTTTCCATTCTCTTTGCTGGTGCAGAGGAACTTGCGGCCATTTTCTCTAAAAAATAGGGTTTTAAAGATCATAAATAGAGTACCTCGGCAAGTAAAAAAATCCACACTTTCCACTAAAAGGTTTCCAATGGCACACTGTAGAAATCTTTGAAAAACTTTGTTGAGTTCAAGTTCACAAATGTACAATCGCTCTTATGAAATTCTTAATTGCATGGTGAGAAGAAATGAAATAGCTCTTTCCTTTATATAAGCTCGAATGGTGGAAATTTAGGCCACCATTAAATGTTATTTCCATTGAGTGAGTGCCAAATAGTTGTCCTCAGCTGACTCACAAAATTCACTTGCCACACGATCGTCAAACAAAACTTACTCGACATGCATTAGAAATATAGTGTTGCTCGACACCTATAGTGCATTTATACTTTGCATGCTACATAACTCAAAATATGTCCTGATGCATCTTGTTATATGCAAATATGGATTATTGCACTATTATGTGTTAGGAACTAATAAAAGATATGAAATATAAACACATTTCCTTACATACCTTCCCTAGCTTAATTAGTGATGGTGGGATCACCTGATCCATTGGATTGGGTGATCATGGCTTCAGTAGCTTCATTGTTGCTCAATTATATTTTCCTTACCCATGTCTGGTTCATCTGTTCTCTAATTTCCTCAACAGTAGGAGCAGGTTCTCTTGTTTTGCAATCTTTCCTAGTATGACCAATTTTTAGACAATTATAGAAAACTAGGCTTCTATTCATCCAAATCTTACATTTTCCTCTAAAATGTATCTTTAAGAAATTTTTTGGAACATGTCCATACTCACCATAGTAATGATAGTTATGCCATGTGTTATAATCCCAATTGTAAGTGTTACCATTTCTTGGTGCTTTTTCTTGTGTCTTTGATGTCCATTTTTGTTTAGCATTAGATCTGCAATCTTGTGCTCTATGTCCAAATTTTTTATAGTTGTAACAATATCCATTGAATCTAGGTGTGGGAGGTGCATTATTTTCCTTTGCCCAACATTCATATGCTTTATGTCCAAACTTCTTACAGTTAAAGCACTAACCATTGAACTTAGGTTTAGGATTGGACTTACCATTCTTGCTTCAGCAGATGTTTGTTGTGTGTCTTGATTTTCCACAGTGATGGCATACAGTCTTGTTCTTTTTCTTTGCACTCATCCTTTCACCAGTCATAGATGATTCTCCTTTCTCAATAGATGTCTATTGTTTAGTGTGACCTAATCCAGAGGAATCTTTAGATCTCCTTGATACTTCCATCAGGTTCTCAAAATGAGTCAAGGCTTTATTGGGTCTGTTCAATATTTCTTTCAGTTCTTTCTCAGATCTCAATTCATTTTTCAATTGACTGTTTTCAGATTTCAAATTCATAATTTCCATATCTTTCCTAGTAATCTCCTTATTTGCAAGTAGTAGTTGATTCACCATGTCAACCTGATTGTTTTTCATCCTTTGTACTTCATGTGTCCTTTCATCAAGTCTGACAGTCATCATTCTTTTGTCTTCTTCAGCCATAACTTTTTCATATTTAGCTTTCTCCTTTTGTTCCACTACTTCACAGTCTTACTATTTGCATTTCTTGTTCTCTTTTCAAGTTTCTGACTTCTTCACATGATGTATTGTTCCTTTCCAGTAGATCAGTAATTGTTGCATCGCTCTCAATGGAGTTTCCATTCTGAAATAGATTTGTAGTGTCATCTTCCTGATAATGAGTATCGTTCATTTGTTTGGCCAAATATTTCCTTGCTTGTAAGGACTTCTTTAGATCTTGTCTTGTATTTTCAAGCTGATGCAATGCTAGCTGAATTTCAATCTTTTGATTCTCAATGACTTTACCCAACTTGTAAATCTCCATCTCAAGATCTATACTCTCAAGTTGATTAAAACCTTTTGTAGGAGAACTATGCTCTGATACCAATTTTTGGAAATACAATATGGGAAAGCAAGATACTGAGAGGGGGGGTGAATTAGATCTTAAACTTTTATCCTTTAAAACAAAACTGATTCACAGCCATGCATAAATATAATTGAACTATCAACTAGTAGCATCTATGACAGTAAATAAATAACTCAAGACAACAGAATTTTGGTAACCCAGAAACCCAATAAGGTGAAACTGGGGTGGGGATGACACCCACAAAGATCTTCACTACTACAAAAATAAAGTTTTCCTGTTAGGGCTACAAATTTTGATCACAATATGTAATCTACCTGGTTAAAGGTTTGCCCGGTTAAGAGATTTAGATCATTACAATCTACCTTGTAAAAGGATTTAAAGTTACAAAAAATTAAGCACTCGGATAAGAGATTTAGAAAGGTCTATTAGGACCACTTTGTTAAGAATTTTACCTGATACACTAGTTAGAATATCTCAAGAACTGATCCTTTGTTATGCACTTTGATGCTGATAATGGATCTCCTCTTTCCAATACCTTCTCTGATCTAATAATCTAATATGTATTTACTCTGTTGGTCACTTCCCTTTCATTCTACTAGATCTATGCTTCTTCTATCAACATAACCCTTTTTAGATCTCTCATGTATGCATACACCTTCTCTGTCTCACATGCACACATCCCACTATTAGGTTTTAAGAAGCAATCTTAATATACTTTACAAATCTGGCGATTAGATCTAGATCAATGATCAGGATCAAATTCTTATGCCACTTAGGCGTTCCAATTTTCTAATTGGCTCCATGCTATGCATTGGGATCAAAATAATTAATGTGTAATTAACTTCGTTGAAATCATTAAATGCATGTACAAGTTGGCCCAAAATGGTTTACCTTCAAGTTTGTGCCATTCCAAACATATATGTCAAAACTGTCTTGCTCGGCACATTAAGACTCTCTCGCTCGACATGAATATGATAAACTTTTGCATGATTGCCAAGTCACTCAACAATCACTATCTACTTGGACATGACTATGACGGATTGCTCAGCCTATACTGTATAGCTCAGTCGTAGTGATGACCGGCTAACCTACCTAGATAAATGACTAAGTATGGGACACTAATGATCAACAAAACTTAGAGATCAACAAATTCATCTAGGTTATACAATCTTAGGGAAGGATTATAAACCTATGGAGATTAATATTATCAGTATCAACTACAGTAAGAATTTAATCTTCCCAAAAATATTTATTTTGGTGATTCTTATCTCCTCTGTCAAAGTAGTATATGTGATATACGACACCAAATATAATTTCTTCAGTGGCGATAGAATAATTTATGGTTTGAAAATGATTCCAATCCAACTATCATATCTATATAACTTAGGAATTTGGAAGATTAAGATTATTATTATTACCAAACTTATCCTGACTAAAATCATCAACCTGCCAAGAAAGCACCTTCTGATGTCTTGTAAATAATATTCACGAATTACTATTATAAATAGAACAATTTATCACCAATGGATCACTGAGATATGTTTGTGTGTGTGTGAAAAAAAAATTTATCACATGATGTATATTATATCTCAAGTAATCACCAAAAAATATGTCACATAACATACAAGGATGAATTGTCAAACACAAATAGCTCACGAACAATTATTACCAATTTTCCCACGCAGAGAAGACAAGGAGTGGAAGAAGACACAACTGATGGGTGGACTATTCCATACCCTATGCCATATCCCACTAATGGTTTGGGGAAGAAGGATGATCTAGACCCTCCTCTTTTAGTTGGTATTGCATTAGCCTCCTAGGGGCTCTCTATTTCTGGGTTATGCCCAAGAATCTTGCAGTTAGTGTTTTCTAGGCTGGGCTCGTTTAAGACTATCAAGGAGTGAATTTTTTCTCCCATATCTAAATTCTTCATTATTGTACTTATGTTCTTAATTTCATATCAATGGTAATCTATTTCATCAAAAAATGAAAATTCTAAGTATTTGAATCTCAATATTGGAAAATATCTAAATTAAAAAAATTCTCTAATAGACTCTTCTTAAATTTGGAGCTATTGATAGAATATGAAGGATCTTCCACCTCTGAAACTATGAACCAAGAGACCTAATTTCAATTGGAAACACAATTACAAGAAAGAGATAGATGATTGGTGATTATTAAAAAAAAATTGGAAGTTAAATATGATGATATTTACACTTTCATTAACAAACAAGTCGACCTCAACATAATTCAAAATAGTGGCCAAAAAGATGGAAGAAAAATAAAAATAGGTCAACAAGTTATACATAGGTCCTCATTAAGGAAAACATCACCACAAGAACTACATATAGGACCAGTTTAAGGATGAGGCCAAAATAAGGGGACATGACAATCATCTTCGGCCAATGATTGATCACACTCAAGCAATCCATTATCAAAATATTCAATGTTTAACAATCTCTAGGATCAAAAACCAAACACAAATGTTGGTAGCTATATCCAATGAAATTTCTATGCCACATCAAGATCGTGAGAAGAACCTCCTTAACCCTCCTAGATGTATGTGAAAAGAGAAAATCTCCATCAAGATTCTACTGGTCCACTCTAATATAAATAATGTCATGCATGAAATTATGGAGTAACTCATCAAGATCCCACTGAAGCAAGGTACCTAACATACTAATTCCTAGCTCCTAAATCATTTTCCTCTTGAACCATTTTGCTACTATTCCAAAGAGGCAATCTAAAACCTCAATTCTCAACTACAAGTTATGCTCTAAAAGAAGACACTACTTACCTTAAAGAGCATCATTCAAGCATGCCTTGTGTCCACCAATCAATGCATCATAAGGAAGGAGTGTGATGAAATATAGATTTGGTTTTTGGTTGTCATTGATGTCAAACACTATGGTCCAGAGTGTTGAAGATCCAGACCAAAATGTAGATAAGTAGAAAATAGAATAAATGAACAATAAGACACAGAAAATTATCCTGGGAAAACCCTCCAACTTGAGGGATAAAAACCCAGCCACAAAATATCACTTATAAGATCATAACATCTTATTTACAATATTACCAATAACTAGACTAAACTAAAAAAATCATAATTGCACCTCTCTAGATGAATGTATATACCTTCAATCTCCTTCAAGAAGAAAATAATCATTAGAATAATCCGTGAATACCATTAAGATGTATTTTTATGCTTTTCTTGATCCTTCATTTTTATAATGAAGGGTTAGAGAGTTACAACAAAGAATTACCTTTCTAGGTTTACAATTGAAGATGAAGAGACACCCATGAAAAGATATTTCATGATGCTATAACATCAACATGGAGGTGTTGGAAGTTTTTTCTCTTACACCTGTGTTTAGAAGTTTTTTTTGTTGAAATTTTCATGTATATATGTTGGTCTAAAAAGAAGTAAGGTTGTGTATTAAAAATGTCAGTACTACTGAACCTAGAACAATGGAAGATAAGTATGTATTAAGTGGAAGATGAGTATGTATTCAGTGTTATATAATAGTGAAAGATGGGTATGTATTCAGTACTATAGAACAATGGAAGACAAGTATTTATTTAGTACTGCAAAATAGTGGAAGATGGGGATATATTCTAGAGGTTGTTTATAGTGCTTCAAAGTTATTTTCTTAGGTTTGGAACTCATTGGTTCTATTTAGATATCAATGGTTTAGTGACAGATTTATGCAGTTGAAGATAATAGGTATGTAGTTTTTTTTTCTAGAAGATTTATGTTCTATAAATCAAGGTTGAATCTATAAAAGATGTGATTTGAAATGTATTCAGAATTTGGTCTTGGTTGTGGTGTTTCCTAGTGATCCAAAAATTGCTCTTGGCGATTTGGAAACAGTCTCTTCAGGTGTTGCAAATGTCATTAGTTTGTGGTCTAGTCTAGAAATGTGTTGTGATGGATACTGATGTGGACTATTTAAAAGTGACATGGTTTTTTATATGGTGTGTGGATCTCACCATGGTGTGTGGAGGTCCAGATACTATTGGCAAGTGATGTGGTTCTTTGGGTAGTGTATTTCTACATGTTTGAGATGGTTATGGAATTTGTTTCAGTAATTATGGATCTGGAATTGGGATATGTGTTGTGTGTTCATGGTCCTTCTCTCTCCTGGACTAGATCATGCTTCATATTTCTGGTTCATATATTGCATTTAATGTCTATCTCTTGTCCGGATGGGTTTGTGTTATGTATGACCTATGTATTTAAGGTTTATCTCTTATCAAGTTGGGTCCATGTTAAGTATAATCTATGTTTTCATCCAAATTATTCTGGCATGGGACTTTATTGTTATTTGGAATTTCCATGTCCAAATTATAACTTAAATGTAATATCCTTCTGGCATGGTTGATGTTATTGTAATCTCCAATGATCCATCTTGTATATAAGCATAGTTTGTGCTTTGGAAAAAAGAAAGCAAGTAGTGGGTGAACTGATGAAGATATATTTTCATATTTTTAGAAGAGAAGAGTTTGGTTGATTAGGCTACTATTTTTAATAGTGACAGAGAAGAAAATGCAGTAACAATGTGTTTCTAAGGTTGATAGTGTTGTGTAGATCAAATGCATTATCAAGATAATTTATCTTTATGTATTGTGAATATTTGAATGTACCTTGTCCCTAGGAAAGTGATTCTTAGTTGCACAAGTTCATTGTTGTATCTTGCTACTTTGGAAGTGAGCCTCTATTTCTAAGTCCACAGAAGTGAGTTCCTATTTGTATTCATTCTTGCATCAGAAGTGAGCCTCTGGTTGCATGTTTAGAGCAGTGGTCTCCTACCATTTTTGTGGGAAAGTAGTCATTGTAGTTTTTCCCAATTTGAGTTTTCTACATATAAAATCTTTGTGTTCATGTGTTGTTGATTTTTTTCATTACTTACTTAATATTTCATGTTGTGAATATTGAAGTTATTCTTTTACTTAAGTGTGATTTTGGTTTATGTTGATTCACCCCCACTCTCAGCATTTGGAGTATTTTCCACAAAATGTTCCAATGGATTATCCAAGAATGGCCCTAGGCAGAGATGAAGCCATCATGCCACCATCAATGCATACTCCCTCATAGGATAATCCAATGGATATGAAATCCCCCAAAATAGCTATTAGTAGAGATAACTCCCCTTCATAAAGGACCAAGGATCCAAACCAATCTAGATTACTTATTGTGTGTAATGAAAGTATTGGCCCAAAAGGACTGTAATAAAAAATTAAAAAATTCAAAATAGACTATCAAAACAACATCAAGATTAGACAAAAAGAGGAAAACAAACACAAAGAGCATGAAAACCTTCATACAAATCCCAAAAGCCTCTTTTTGTAGAACATTTTCCAATATAGCTAGTTGATATGTATGCTCACAATGTTGTTTCTCAAGCTTCAAGGTTTGGATTCAATTTGGCATGGTAACTTTTCATATGATGGTGGATGAGGAAATAAGGAAGGAGCCCCCAATATATAGATTTAGAGATGGTAAATGGATGGTGTGGATGAAAATATCATGGGGATAGGATGCAATGTGAGAAGAGAACATGGATTGTTCTTTCTCACACTTCATAGAATGATGAAAAGTGTCAACGTGGGAAGGCTTGAGAAGACTTGGGCGATGAAGTAGATTTTTCATAAAAGAATTTTTGGTCTCACATTCCAAAAGGAATGTTGGAGAATGTGAAGGGAATTTGGGGATTGTGAGAAGGACTTAAAAAAAATTGAGGGGACAAGTGTGTAAGGGACCCATGTGGATCCTTACACACTTAGTTGATGCATTTAAGAATGGCATAGATAAGAGTTGAATTTGGATGTTAATCCCATTTGAGTAGGAATGTGCAAATGATTAGGGAGGGGATTAGGTAGGAATTAGGATTAATTAGTAGACAAGTAGGATAGGTGGTTTGGAAGTATCAGTTAGTTAGTTAGAGTGAGGTTACTTGAGGTTTAATTTTAGAAGTCATCTACTCAAATAGAATTCAATAGGTTTATTTAATTCCAAGTGGAAGATTTTAGAATTTTAAGAATTAATTTTAAAAAAATTATTATTATTATTTAAATTAATAGAAGGGGGATTAATTAATTAAATAGTTATGGATTGCCATTTAATTAATTGGACTATAGCTAATTAATTAAATTAATCTGGCTAGAAGGATAACATTAACAAATTAAATAATATGTAATTATTTAATTAACAATGCAAGCAACAAGACTAAATTTAATTAAAATTGTTAATCAAATCTAGGTGTCTTTATTTCTCTCATTTTTGGAATGGTGTTAAAATAATATTATTTTAAAGAAAAATTAAATATCAATGATGCAAAGAATTAGGGACAAGGACTTGCCCAGAATGACAAAATGATGTTAGTTAAATTGGGTGATACCCCCTCGAGAAGGAGATACGAAAATAAAGGGGCTCGAGTGACATCTCAAAGTAAATTTTGCCCAATCGGATAGGAGGAAAGGCGGTGAAAAGGTCTAAGGGTAGAAATGAGGCTTAGAAAGGAGTCCATAGGAAGAAACAACATTAAAAATGACCCCCAAGGGGCTAGGATGGTAAAAATTAGGATTTTAGGGGACCTTATATAAGCAAGTTAAGAAATTTACTATTCATTTTAACTTGTGAGAGTGAGAAATTGAGAGAATTATGCCACTTCAAGATGGTTGGGCTTAAATTTATAGGAATCTGATTTATTGTTATGTAACTCAAGTATAATAGTCTATTTTTAATTTCTCTAAGAATCCTCTATACTTAAAATAAAATAAATAAATAAATGCAATCTGGAGGACCTAATGTCTAGTAATTAACCCAGTATGGTCATTTGAGTAAAAAGAATAAAATATGTTGGCTTAACATGCATAGGATTGTGGTTATTGTAAGCTTATATATCATGCTTCCAGTATACATGAGTGTAATGATAATTCGAAGGCTTTATTAGTTATGACAAGTAACACATTTTAAAAGATATCATTGATGAACGGGTAATAGATCAAGTGGGCATTGAACCCTATGGAACTTTTAGTCATTTGAATTTATGTTGAACATGAAGTTGTTAAATTAAACCTTTTGAATATGTCATTTTAGTAATACCTCTATTTTTATTTGTAAGTCTTATTCGAAAAATGAAACTTAAAACCTTTAAGGTCTCCAATTAGATGAAAGTTATATAAATCTTGTATAAGATAATATGTTTTACATGCTTCACATGAAGTATTTAACCTTATAGAT
>MU228155.1:3521646-3539401 GCA_018584345.1 Thuja plicata | reverse complement strand
AGGCAAGGCCATCAACGATGAGCCCCCGAGGCATTAGGTCTGGCCCTTAGGTCTTGTGCTTTGAGTCCTTCCTTGATCTTGACACTCCTTACCTATATGTTTGTACATTTTGCTTCTCTTTACGAAAATTGGTTTGAAAAAAAAGAAGCTTATGTTTGAGTTCGCTGTGATATTGTTGTAGCTCATCTTACGATCACGTATGTGATATGAAAAAAATTTTAACATCATGCATCTAGTTGTGTAGCAATGTATAAAGATGCAGGAAATAGGGAGGCTAGGAGAATATGATACACAGGCAGGGAAGGGAAAACTCAGGTACGCAACATCTTCTTATGATTTTTTTTATTTGAATACTATGAAAGGATATTGTTTAAAGTTGCTCCATTTCCTTCTTGTGTTACTGGTAATTATTATAATTAGTAGAATCATGATTGCTGATATAGTTAAAATGGTATGTTATATTCTCAAAAAAAAAGTTGTTGTGTTTTTTTTTGTATGTAAATTTTGGGCGTTACAGAATTAGAGCACTTTTTCCCCTCTTTGAGAGAATATTCACACACTGGAGAAAATGGTCATTGGAGGAGTACTGGGGCACTGCATGGATGTCATGAGGCATGTGAGCCATTATCAATGGGAGGACTGAGATGTGATTAATGAAAAACCTTGTATCTACTTTTGATTTTGTACATTTATCAACTTAGATAGATGGTTTGAAAGAATTCCCACATGATCATATCTTGTGGGAATGTGCATGGGACTAGTAGGATTGTGTTTCTACTGAGTGTGAAATAGAATTAATTTATGGGTATGGGTAAGATATTTAGGTGGTCATGGGATCGCCTTCCCATAAGTGCAAGAACACTTTTAAGTTCTTGTAAGAATGCACTCCCATGGAATAATAATCTGCGGGAATGTAGTCTCATAGAGTTGGATAGAGGTGACAAGATAGAACGTATTCTCATAGTTTGAGGGAGGGAGAATCTATGATAGTCGTATCGGGGTATGAACTCTTACAAGATCACAACAAGAAATGGAAGGAACACTGTAAAAAGGATAATTTTTTGGAACACTAGGGACTTAGAGGAAAAGTTAGTTAGGAAAGTCAAGGGGGGATAAATGAGGTACCTATAACTAAAATGTCTTATGGGTTTGGATGTAGTGGTTGATTGACATAATAGTCTCACAAGAGTGCTACAAATTAGTGCTAAGGGTGGCAAATCAGTTCAAATATGTGAAGTGTGGGAGGATTGACCGTATTATATTCTCATACTTAGTGAGGATGACACATGTCATAACACAAATGGTGATGGTTATTGCACTTATTGAGAGATGGAGGAGTGATACCTCTATCTTTAATCTTCCAACAAGGGAGATTATAGTGATATTTGAGGATATTTATAGGATATGGAGACTACCTATCTCTATCCCACTAGTAGTATCTCAAAAAATAGCATAGGATAAGTGTATGAAGGTTAGTTGGGGTTGAAATTTCACTACACCATGGTCAGCTAGCATTGGATAGAGTATTGTATTAGACACTTGTTGGTAGATGTATTTACCTCTACATGTGTGTCCTAGTGAACATATACTTCTTACAAGCTAGGGAAGGCATGGGGGTGACACTGGGAGTGATTACTATGATTGTCTAGGTCATTGATGCAGGAAGACCAATGGCGCGGGGGACATTGGTATTGTAAAATCTCTACCAAGAGTTTCATGAGATTGTGTACCATACGATATAGAGCTTTGGGTATGCTAAAATGCTACTGGTGTGGGTGTGGGAGCATATTGTGATCATTCGACTTGTTGGGAGGAAGGAGAGGAGGGAGGAGGATCCAATATTTTATAGAAATGGAGGAGCATAAGTTTATTATGAGGGGTGGATAATATTAACCATTAGAGGGAGGCATTTGTAGACCTTATGGAAAGACATGTTGTCAATTAGTGTCAAAACACTTAGTCATCCATTATTTCACTTAGTCATCCAGTATCGCCCGAGTGATTAGTATTGCCTGAGTAACCATCATCGCTCGAGTGATCAGTGTGACCTGAGTGATCAGCATATTGCCTGAGTATCGACTTATCACCCGGGTAGACTTTTGGACCTGAGTGACAATATTGAGTTGACTTTGCATATATTGTTTGATATCATTATGTCTAATGGAAGCTGACTTATGAAGTTAATTATTTTGGATAAGATATATATGTAAGACACTTTTGTTTATCCAAATAACATAGTTGGTGTATGTACATAAGTATATGTGAATATGAAGTGGCATATTGATTAGCAGATTGCAGAAGTATAAAAGTATAGCAGTGACTCATCCATCACATTCAGGTGTTTAGTTATATTCATAAGGATCTCATTCAGTGAATCAGAGTTGCACAAGTAGATCATCTACTGGTTCATTCTAACAGGTGGATCAGCAAAATCCTCTAACCAAGTGGACTTAACAATATTTTATAAATCTCTTAACAGATTTGCATACTTATTGTATTGTATTAAATCCTTTAACAAGGTGGACTTAATAGTACTTATTTATCCTAATAGGGAAGGCCATCAGAAGTGGTCATTGTAATCTTTAACAGGCTAAATTTATAGTGCAATACTAAATATTTTGGGTATCATCCCCACCCTAGTTTTACTTTCTATTTGGAAGGTTTATGGGTAACCAAATACTGTGTTATGTGTTATGTGTGATTCTTTCCTTTCAGTTCTATGCATGCAATCATATTAGATAATCTAATTGAGGTTAAAGAAAAAAATTTAAGTTTTATTGGTTCCTAATTCACCCCCCCCCCCTCTCAGTCACATTGCATGTAATATATTTCCAACAATTGGTATCAGAGCTAAAGGTTCTCTTGACAGAAGTTTAACAGCTTGAGCAAAGATTAGAGGCAATGGAAATATACAAATTGGAGAAAGCCATTGAAAATGAAAAGATAGATCTACAAATGGCCATGGATCAAATCAAGAAACTAAAAGATCAACTCTCTCTTTCCCTAAAAAGAAGAAAAGATTTTGCAGTACAAATGAATGACAGGAATTACATAGAAGAAAGATTGAAGATTTTTGTAAAGACAGAAGTTTTGAAGAAGCTGATGCAGCCATTGAAGACATGCTTGCAAAGAATCTAAATTTAGATGAAGAAGTCATAAATTTGAAAAGAGAACAAGAATTTCATTCAGTCAGATTATGTGAAGTCATAGAGAAAAAGAATCAAGAAGAAGATGATAGAAATTTGGCACAAGAAGATAAGATATTATTGAGTACAAGATTGGAAGAAAAAGAAAAATAAATTCACCATTTGTCACTCCAACAAGTAGATTTGGAAAATCAACTCAATAATGCAAAACAATAATTTATCAACCTAAGGACAGAAAATGAAAGACTACAAAATGATCTCAACATTGAAAGGAAAACCAATGAAATTATGATGAATTCAAATGTAGCACAGATCAATTAACAGAAATTAGACATCATGGACAGGATGGACTAGGTTATAGTAAACAAGGTGAATCCTCAAAGAAAGGAGCTCAAAAGAACATGAAACCTACTTGTAGCCACTGTGGTAAGTTAAGGCATACATCAAATAAATGTTGGAGCAATGGAAAATCAAATTTTAATGGTAAATACTATAGTTTCAACAAACATGGACATAGATAAAGTGAATGCACTGAGAAACCCAAGTTTGAAGGAAAATGTTTCAAATGTAACAAACAAGGTCATAGATCTTTTGAGTGCAGAACTAAGAAATGGAACCTTGCTGAACAATTGGCCAAAGCAATTTTTGGTTGGGATTACAACACATGGTATAGATGTTGTCATTATGGAGATTATGGAAACATTGGTGCAAATTGTACAAAGACTCACCTCCGAAAAAGAAATCCTACTAAGAGATGTTATGTGTGTAAAAAAATAAGTCATCTAAGAAAAAATTGTATGAACAGAGAAAAACTAGATACAGGTTTTGAGAAAGGAAAATCAAAGGTCTCAAAAATCAGAACTCAGATGAGTCAGCAGTGGGTAAGGAAATCCTATGAAAATTCAAACCAAAGCAATGAAGGATCTAATGGCACCCAAGATAGTGAGTTGGGTGGATCTACCATCACAGAATAAAGATGCAAGGAAATGACTGGAACTACACATTCAATCCATCATACATTAGTTCTAGATATGCTAACAAGTCCAAATCCGCATATTGATGCATTAGGAAATATTATGGTGCTAACCGATTTAGGATCTCAGTTGCACCTAAGCTACTCTAGCTTAACCAAACTGAGTCAGGTTGTATAAGAGTTGGGAAGTTAGTTTTCTTTGAGCTTCTGAGTAAGCCTGGGAGAGCTACCTGAGCTATGCTAGCTACTATGTACAGATCATTTAATGAAATACTCTAACAGTAATAAATCTTATAAATGATGAATTAGAAAGGTTATTGTTTACAAAGATCTCAGTTTGCAGAGCAATTCAGAGCCCTTAGTGATTCACAGTGAATTTGTGTTTGAAAGTGATGTTTGATCAAATTCTCCAAGCAATATGGCATCCACATCCAATAGCAAAGTTAAGAAAGGATCGAAAATGTTGGTAAGAATTTTGTCTATAACCCTCTAGAATTTAAGATTCACCCAACAGTAGTAGAATAAATAGATCCATTGGGATCTCATTCCCTAATTCCTCCAAGAGATTAATCATCAATGAAATTTGAACCTTCTATCATTGTAACATCCAGCATCTTGGAATAATTGAGATGAATAAAGCATGTGAGAAATTATGCATACACAGGAATATGAAGCCCGAGCACAAGCATCTCGAGGTTAAAGGTTTAACCCACATCTTGCACATGCCAAATAATTTCCAAATCAAATGGATTAGATTCATTCTTATCCATGTTCATGACATGCAGCTATGGTTGGAATAGCCTATGAAGATCACAAAAACAATGATACACTAAGTAACAGGGTATCTCATGCTTGAAAAAGCTAAGGCTACCAAAACCCTAAACAAAGATAAGCTAGCTGAGTTAACTCTTGCTGAGTGGGACGAAAGAGGCATGGGACTAAATGGAGTTACTGACATGGAATTAAGTTTGGGATTCATGTGATAGATCATAATATACATAGTTCCAACAAGCCAAATAATGTACCATGTGAAGCTATGGACTTAGCATACAAGGTGGTGAAGAACAATCTAGTATTTGACCTAGCCGATTTTCATCTCATCTAGCTAAGAAAGAATATGGAAAGCATCCAGGCATCCAAAACAAATCCATGTAAGTTTGGTTATTTTCTAGTATGCGTATTCTTTTATGTTCATAAATTATTTCCTTACAAGGGAGCAATAGTATGGAAGAAGGACAAACCCATAATTCATCAGATAAATGAATTCATAGTCGAATTAGGAGATAATTTTGAGAATATCATGGATGGATATTTTGAGAACTTCAGACAGAAAATACAGACCATATACATGATTCCTAAACAACTAGTTGAAGATTATAAGGATGATATTTGTTTCCTATTTGATTGTGATAAGGTTTACATACAAGCAGTAAAACCTAGGGTTGCATGTGTAAAACTTCTTGCATATGAGGCTAACATAGATGAGACCAAGAACAACATTGAAGCACTTGTGAATGAAGCTGCCAATCCCAAGGCACCATACTTTGGTACCTATGAAGAAGAAAAAAGTAGGATATCTATAGAGATAGAGATTCCTAAGATTCTAAAGAGAGGAAAGAATAGGTTAGAAAAGTTTGAAAAGAAATATGGCAAGACCTTTGACTCTCCTTCTATCACTGAAAGTAAAGAAGATATAGTTAAGATAGAGGATGATAAACCTGAGAAAGAAAAGGAAGATATAGATATAGAACCTCCTCAGAAGAAAAGGAAGGAAGAACCTAAGAAAAAGGCAAAGACCACTACACCTGTCATCACCACAAGGAGATCAAGAAGGAAACTTGTACTGGGTAAAGATAATGATGATGATGAAGTTGATACAGTTTTCTTCAAGAAACCACCATCTACACTTGAGCAAAAGATTGAAGATCTAAAAGAAGGTAGTGGTATGAGTTCTCTTAAGTCATTGAATTATGCCTCAAAGACTAAGGAAGAACATAAAAAGATAGAGGGAGCAATTGTGGAGAAAATGGCTAAATGGAAATATGACCCCTCTAAGTTAAAGAGCTATATGACTGAAGATTTTTTCAAAGCAGTATCTATTCCTTGGTGCAATGCAGTCAGAACTGAAAAGGGCATAAGGGAACAGACCTTGAGGGAAGTCATGTCTACTATGAAAAACAAAGAGATAAAAGAGGCAATGACCAAATATGAAAAAAATCATACTCCCAAATTTAGGACATTCCAGATACTGAAAAAAAAAAGATCGAAGATGTTGTGAAGTCTGCCACAACAGTGTGGAAATATATATTTGAAGTGAAAGGAGATGATAAGGAAAAAGAACCGAGTTTAGATCCTCTTGAAAAGGCCAATGATGATACATTACTCGAGGTACAGACAATTGAAGAGTCTAATTCCAATAAAATTGTAGTAGAAGTGATGGCATCATTTCCCCAATCACCTATCTAGAACATATTGTCTCTGAGCAAGGACAAGGTTACAGAATCAACATCTGAACTAGTGGGAACTGAGCAATAGGCTCCACCTACTACTAGGCCAAGCATAACTGAGTCATAGATGGACAAGGTAAATGTTTCTTCAACCAGTATTGATTCTTCAGGTAACCTTGATTCAACAATTGATACAGTAAAGGTCAATGACCTAATTCAATTGAATACTGAGGTACAAGATGAGGATGGAAAAGGTAAGGAAATTGTTCCTTCACCTAATCCCAAGAACAAAGGTAAGGAGAAGGAAGTGAATACTGATGAGATTGATCTTGACGAAGACATTATGATTCCAAATTGGGATCTTTCCAACTTGTCAGTAGAGAAAATGGATATACTTGGAGAGTTATGGAAGAAAAGAGCAATCCAAAAGAAGATCTGAGAAGAGAAAAAGAGGAACAGAGTACTTGAAGATGTAAAAGGAATATTCATAGATGCACTATAGATTGAATTCAATGAGAATGACTCCATTATGGACCAACTTGTTGACATAATCCATAAGTTTAATGAAGACATGAATGGTCAAGAAAAACTACTTGAGAAAGCAGAAAGAAAGTTTGAAAACAAGGTTCTAGAGAATGTTTCAAAGAAGATTGCAATTGACCAAGTGCAACTAACTAATGTTATTAGCACTCTAGAAACCACCATGACCAATGTAGTAGAATTATTTGTAAAGTTGAGTGATACCTCCAACTTTGCTATGGAGATAAAGAATAAGTTAGTAAAGATTGATGCAGATCTAAAGGAAAGTACAAAGCAATTGGCACTTGATCCGAGCACAAGCTCAGCACACTCTTTGAAGATAAAATACCTAACTAATCTATAGGCTAAGTTACTAAGAGAAGAAGAAAGTACTAGAGAGTCTCTTACAGCCATCTAGAGCCAACTCCTACCACACATGGATGCAATGCAGAAACGCATCTCACATGCCAAGATACTCATTCATGGCAATAATTTCACAGTTGCATAACTTATGATAGAGTTGTCAGTCGAGCTACAGATAGAATTGCACATAATGAAGGTGCTAAAAGACAATTGGGACAACACTCTGTCTCAAATTTTACATTGTGATTTCCTATCCTACTTTGGAATAACTTTGTAGTTATATATTTTGGCATTTTTGTCAAAAACAAGGGGCAAAAGTCATTGTACATACATTGAAGAAGTACATGTATAGTTGAGTAGAGAAGAAGGTATACAATACATAAACAATTTTTAAAAAATAAATAAATAAAAAACTGAGTTAGTTGGACCCGAGGAGAAGAGCAGGTGTCAAAACCTGAGTAGATGGTAAGGGGGAGTTTTGACCTATCAGATTCAGAGTTCAATGATAAGTGGTTTTGTCACTAATGCCAAAGGGGGAGATTGTAGACCTTATGGCAAGACATGTTGTCAATTAGTGTCAAAACACTTAGTCATCCAGTATTGCACTTATTCATCCAGTATCACCCAAGTGATCAGTATTTCCCGAGTGACCAGCATCGCCCGAGTGAACAGTGTGACCCAAGTGATCAGCATATTGCCTGAGTATCATTTTATCACCCGAGTAGACTTCTGGACCTGAGTGACAGTATTGAGCTGACTTTGCATATATTGTTGGATATCATTATGTCTAATGGAATCTGACTTATGAAGTTAATTTTTTTGGATAAGATATATATGTAAGACACTTTTTTTTGTCCAAATAACACACTTGGTGTATGTACATAAGTATAAGAAAATATGAAGTGGCATATTGATTAGAAGATTACAGAAGTATAAAATTACAATAGAGACCCATCCATCACATTCAGGTGATTAGTTATATTCAGAAGGATCTCATTCAACAAATCAGAGTTGAACAAGCAGATCATCTACTGGTTCATTTTAATAAGTGGATCAGCAAAATCCTCTAACTAGGTGGACTTAACAGTCTTTTATAAATCTCTTAACAAAGTTGCATACTTATTGTATTGTATTAAATCCTTTAACAAGGTGGACTTAACAATCCTTATTGCTCCTAATAGGGAAGGCCATCACAAGTGGTCATTGTAAGCTCTAACATGCTAAATTTATACTGCAGTACTAAATCTTGTGGGTATCATCCCCACCCCAGTTTTACTTTCTATTTGGAAGGTTTCTGGGTAACCAAATATTGTGTTATGTGTTATTTATGATTCTTTCCTTTCAATTCTATGCATGCAATCAGATTAGATAATCTAACTGAGGTTAAAGAAAAAAAATTTAAGTTTTATTGGTTCTTGATTCACCCCCGCCCCCCCCCCCCCCCCCCCCCCCTCTCAGTCACATTGCATGTAATATATTTCCAACAGAATTTGATAGGATGAGGGATGGAATTAGATGGAATATGTATATGGCTCAGTGCACAAAGATGGGGGACCAAAAAGGGGGTATTAGATGCCAATTTTTCTGAAATTAGTAAACTATGAACTTAGACGAGATATTGAAGATACTTGGACTCAAAATTTGAAGATGCAACAAGAACAAGAGTTGTAGTACTCCAAATCTAGTTTCTAAACTAATAATTTATTTTGAAAATGGTGGTGATTAAGGCCCTCAAAGAGAGAGAGCACAAACAATGGTCTTATTTTTTGTAAAAAAACATAACATAGCGTCTGGTGTGCTCCCCCTAAATGTTAAATTTTTTTAAATTTGTTAATCGCTCTAGCGAGAAGTTAGCTAACACCACATAGTTTATCTTGTATTTTTCTTCTATTTTTTTATGAAGGTGTTTTTTTTACGTATTTCAGAAGTGGACACATCCTAAAAATGTGAAATTTGAGTGTGCTCCCCCTAGAAATCATTGAAAACTAATTGAAAATCAAAACTTTTTTTAAAAAGTGTGTAGAATGGAGTCTAGTTTCTAATAAAGTAACTTGTTTCAAACTTTGATAAATGAGCTAAAATCTATGTCCAAAATAGTACTCATTGGGTTTTTGACATAAATTGGACATATTTACAATACAAATTAGAGATGAAAAGTTTAACATAATGAAATTTATAAAAAAAAAATATGGATAGATAGCTAATGGAGAGTTCTACAACATCTCATTGTCTCATTTACTATTTTTGAACCACATGCAAACCTAATGGGGAGCACAGACAAAAAAATGTAATTTTTTTGTATGTTTGGTAGAACACATGTCTTGTGCCTATTTGAATCATTCAAGCCTTTTGGTTCGATGCCCAAGGAAAATAAAATTCTTAGGCTTGGTGTTTCCCAATGCAGTTTAAAAGGTGCACGGCATATGTAGAAAATACTCTACATATGGTGTTAACCATATATGGCATACCCAAAATGTTAAATATGCAACTCTCTCTCTCTCTCTCTCTCTCTCTCTCTCTCTCTCTCTCTCTCTCTTTGATCAAGCTTGTCAAACTCAAGTTNCTCTCTCTCTCTCTCTCTCTCTCTCTCTCTCTCTCTCTCTCTCTCTCTCTTTGATCAAGCTTGTCAAACTCAAGTTAAATGCACTTATTAAGACTTGTGTTAGTTACAAAAATAGCATGATTTGTAGGGTTATGGATTATCTTAAAAAATAAAGAAAATGGTGTGTGCCATGGAGTTTTGTGTGGTTCTCAAGGTGATAAGATACATTAATGTATCATGGGGCTCCTAGGATACATTAATGTATGTTGAGGGGTCCTAAGGGGTCATAAGGAGTTCTATGATATATTAATGTATCCTAGGACCCCTCAGGACACCGTATGACCCCTTAGGACCACTTACGACCCCTTTCGATCCTCATTAACTATTTATGTATCTTAGAAGTCCTAGGATACATTATTATATGGTAAGGGATTGAAATGAGTCATAAGGGGTCCTGAGGGGACCTAGGATACATTAATCTATCGTAGGACCCCTTACAACCCCCAACATACATTATTGTATAGCAAGGGGTCATAAGGGATCATAAGGGGTCCTAGGATATATTAATGCATCTTATGACCCCTAATGACCTCTTAGGACACCTTAGCATACATTAATGTATCCTAGTAATCCTAGAATAAATTAATGGTTAATGGGGGTTGTAAGGGGTCATAAGGGATTGTGAGGGGTCATAAGTTTCCCTAAGGGGTCCTAGGATACATTAATTTATCTTAGGACCTCTTAGGACCCCTTATGACCCCTTAGGATATTATTGTATCCTATGACCCTAGGATACATTAATGTATGTTGAATGTATCCTAGGACTCCTAGGATACATTTGTTACTCCAAATGAGCATTGAAATTGTCATTAGTATTCAAGCTCTCAAATGGACAGTCGGTAACAGAGTCACAAATAGGACAGTCAGTATAATCACCGAAGTGAAAAGTTAATTGAGAGTACTAATCATGCCCAGAGTTAATCAAGTGTAGTGATAACTGAGTAGACAGAAATTACCGAGCAATAGTCTACACTGAGATACACAGACAACATGAGCACTAAGAGACAACATTAACTGAGTGAGCCAGAGGCCACATAAAATTTTGTTATGGTAGATCATTCTAGGTAACAACTTTTTTCTGACCTAGATAATGGTTTACAAAGATCGAGGAGAGCATTAACTATGGATTTACATAGCTCCTATGTTTAGCTAATCAAGGTAAATTATGTACACTATTGATCTTAGGTTAGGGATTTTATTGTAAAGCCCTAATTAGGTCATAGAGTTTGATATATATAATATATAGATGTCATTTTTTAATGTATGTTGATCAAGCAATGATCAAGTAGCTGCCATACTACAGACATCATAGATCAAAAAAGGGTTTTAAGGACAGAGGCTACATTGTAGTAATCAGTTATCAGAATAGAGGCAAGGCTACTGAGAAGAATAGAGCAGAAGGTAGTATCATTCACATTGAGGTGATATGTTTTGTATGCACTTAAAGGATCTGTATCAACAATATTGAGATTTTATATGTTTAGATCACATTTCTATTACTCTCTAACAATTGTAATAGACCCCTAAATCTCTTAACAGAGTAGACTTAACCATCTTTTTTGTAAATCTCTTAACCGAGTGCACACATACTTTGTGTTTCTAAATCCTCACATAAGGTAGATCTAATTGATCTTATTATTACTCCTAATAGGGTAAGATCATCATAAGTGATCAATCTTTGTAATCTTTAACAAGCTACTTTATTTACTACAGTATTGAATTTTTGTGGGTCTCATCCCCACCATAGTTTTTACCTTCTAACAGTGGTTTCTGTGATACCAAAATACTAGTGTCATGAGTACTTAATTTCATGTATGTGTATTGTTTAATTTGCATACATTTACATTTTAGTAGTGATATTATATGTTTGGTGTATCCAATCTACTCAGTCGATTATTACAGAACAATAGGTTACAAATATTAGAAGAAAATTTTGTAAGGGTACTGATTCACCCCTCCCCTCTCAGTACACACCTCTCCATTATCCCAAAAATTGGTATCAGATCTTTTTCTCTTTTTTAGAAGGTTTAATCACTAAAGAGAAAATATTTTACAATGGAAAGGTATACACTTGACAAAACTATTGAAAATTAGAAGTTATAGTTGGATATCTATGTCGAACAATACAAGGAAGCCAAAGAAAAACTTAGGGAGATGTTGATTAAGAGAAAGGACATGGCACTTCTCTATCGTGAGACTGATTATCAGGAAGAAGAGATTCATAACCCATTTGACACATTTGGATATGAATCTGGTAGCATATCTGATGCATCTGAAGGAATCATATCAAGGCTATCTAAGAGTAATCAACAACTTACTGAACAAGTGAAAGCATTGCAGATCAGTCAAGATAAACAAATGGTTAGAATGGTTAAAGTCTCGAATGATGCAAAGAAAGATGAACAAGATAGAAACATGGTTCTTGATGAGAGAAGAAAGATGACTAAAAAGTTACAAGAAAAGGAATTTGAGATATTGAGACTTACTGAACATTACTTTGAGATCACCAATCAAGTGGTTGCTATGAATCATGAGGCAAATCAAGTGAATATTGAAATTGCAAGAAGAATAGAAGATATTGGTGTATTAAAATAAGAAAATGAAAAATTAAGAATTGAAGTGAAGATTTTACAACAACATAATGAAGTGATTAAGAGATCACAAGAAAGCACTAAGAGAATGGATGAATTTCTAAACTATCAAAGAAGACTGAACAACAATACCAGATTAGGGTATACCAAGCAAGGAGAATCATCAAATCAAGATGAAAAAAGGAATGTATACTCAAGTCTGAAGTCTAAGAATCTCTCTTGCCATTACTGTGGAAAACTAGGCCACATGTAAAATGTTTGCAGGAGAAAAGAAAAAGGTATTCCTAGAAACCCTCCTAAATTTAATGGTATTTGTTATAGCTGTAATAAACATGGACATCAAGCACATGAGTGTAGATCCTAGTTGAAAAAACCATAGAATAAACCATACATGGATTAATACTGTCAAAATTACAATATGCATGGTCATACATCACAAGCATGCAGGAAGAACATAAAGAAAATCTGGAAGCCTAAAGGACAAGAAAAGGTAAATCAACTGAGAAGACAAGGCAATGCTTATGCATGGGTTATAACACTTGGATTAATTGTACATCATGTGTTAAATATGGACATATAGAAGAAAACTATATGAGACAATGGTGAACCAAGTCTAGGAATTGGTCAAACTCTAGAATGGCATGTTCTCACTGTCACAAAGTCAATCACTTAAGCAGAGATTTTGCAAACTGAATAAATACTTATGGAAATGGAAATACAATTGAAGAAATTGTAAGGGTTAGAAATCAAATGTGGAGGAAAGCATCAAATGATAATGCAGGACCAAGTACAACAATCGGTGACACCTCATCCAATGGATTAGGTGGCTCCATCATCTCCAACTGAAAAAATCAAGCAGGTAAGGAACTATGTTTTGCAAAGCTCTATCTTACATTAGTTCCTATACTCATTGCACAAATTCCAAATTAGCATGAATTGAGATGCACTATGGTATTACATTGATATAGTTGATTTAGTTAAATATGTATTGAGTTAGTTATGCCATTCGATGAAAATGTGTGAGACAACTGAGTTGCTATGGAAACTGAGCATTTGGTACACTCACTGAGCTAAAGTATTGTTAGTGTTAACCGAGTATCATTTTTGTTCATCGAGCGGTTGGTGTAGAGAATTTATTACACCGCCCTAAGTCATTCTCTATAAATTTGATCGATGTGAACTCATTTTTTGACACTGCAATCATAGAGTATAGCAAAGAAAAGAGAGAAAAGTTGTAGTAGAGCATTTTCAAGAATTCTACAGAGATTCATAGCACATTCTGAGCAGCATTGAGTTTAGTCATTTTTCATTCTACATTTTCCAAGTTATTTGAACACCGTTCATGCAAACCCTAAAATAGAAATCATGGCATCCACATCTTGAACCATGAAGGTGAAGATGGAGAAGGATAAAAAGGTTGTTTTGGTTAAGAACTCCACTTGCATATAACCAAACTATAAGATCCATCCACAGGTTGTAGACCAACCCGACGACTAAGGTGTGTTTTCATTGATTCCACCTAGGGTTTTGTTAGTCCAAGGTGTGCATCCTTACATTCACTAAAAAATAGGTAAAATTAGGGATTTTGAACTTATACCAACTTATTAGTCACTATGCATCGATGGAAAGTTAAAAGAAGATCATAAACATCTAGAGGTTGAAGGGTTAACCAATGCCTTAAATTTTGTGAATGCATTCAAGACCAAGTGGATATGTATTGTTTTAAGCCGAGTACATGATGGAAAGCTCTGGCCGGATGAGCCAAAGAAGATAAAAAAATATGTAATTCATCGTCGTGACTGGGTATCCCATATCTAATAAATCAAAATCCCTAAGGCACCTGCTGAGAACCGAGATAGAAAAGTTAACAGGAGCCGAATGGGAAGGTAGAGGTATGAAGATCAATAGCATTGGTGATCCTAAACTAAGATTTGGAGCATATGTCATTGGCTACAAGATATTCTAGTCCAGCAGACCGAACAGCATTGCATGCGGAGATGTTGACATAGCCTACAAGATTGTTAAGAAAGGATTACAATTTGATCTAGCTGAGTTGTTGCAGAGACAACTTGAAGAAAATATGAGAATAATCTGACCAGCAAGATCAAACACATGTAAGTTTGGTTCTCTAATACTTTGCACATTCTTCTACTTCCAGAACTTTTTTCCCTCCATCGATAAAGTAAAGTGGAAGACAAACCGACCGATTACACTACAAATCGGTGACTTTGTTAGAAGTATAGGGAAGAATTTTGAACCTATTACGAATGAATATTTTTCTAAGTTCAAAGAAATGATAGAAAAGAGATCTAGAATACCTAAGAAATTAGTGGAAAAGTACAAAGATGAAATTATTTTTGTAGTTGACACAGATACTACTCTAATCAAAGTAGTACAACCAAGGACAGCATGGCTACCTCCTATGGAATATGAACTAGACACTGACATTGCATCTGATGCTATAGAGAAATTATTGAATGACCCAGTTGACAAATCTGCCATGAGATTTGGCACATATGACAAAGAAAAGACTAGAATATCAATTGGATTACAAGTTGAGAAGATAACCAGGAAGAAGACCAAGATTGTTAAAACTTTAAAGAGAAAATTTTCTATCAAAGATGATGAATTGGATAAGGAAATTGATGATACCATGGAGAAGACTTCAATTGGTAAGGATGAAGAAACTGAAAAAAATGTTGAAGCCATTGAGCTAGATGAAGAAAATGTGGAGGCACCAAAGACCAAAAAGGGTAAAAGTATAAAGACTGAGCCCTTTCCCATTACAAGATCATAGTTGGTGACATCTTGTTCACCATATTTGAAGAAGGGAATTGCAAAGACAACCAGAACAGCACCAAAATTCACATATAAGACAAGGAAACTAAAGACCACAGCCCAAACACACAGAAAGAAGTATGTGAGGAACAAAGATGACAAGGATGATTCTAATGACAATCCTAAACAATTTAAGGCTATGCAGAACAAGGCACTGAATACTATTGATGAAGTTGCAGAAGCCATCAGGACAACCAGAGGGTTATCACATCCTAAGATACACACATATGTAGATCTAACTACCGAGAATAAGAACAAACTTGAAGAAGCTATCATAAGTATGATGATCAACTTCAAACGAGTTCCTATTGAATTTTCTACTTATATTCCCCATTAATTATATGATAAGATATCAGCTAGATGGTCATATGCACTTAACACCGAGAAAAAGATGAGAGAGGCATCTCTCACTCTACTAAAGGTTGAATGCACAATGGTAGATATTGATGAGATAATCATGGAAATTGAATATCATGTACATTGAATATCCTTAAAGGGAACATGAAGGAAGTGGATGATGAGAGCACCAGAATTTGAAAAGATCTACTATATCCACCAGAGGAAATAGAGGAAATCAAGGAAACAAAATACATTGCATCTACAGGTGATACCGAAGGAGATCGACCGAGCATAGAACCAATAGATGTTGATGATGCAGATTTTGACAATGTATTGGATGGAACTCCTCAATTATTGACTAATTTGAGTCACCCAGAGATCACAATAAATGACATAAGTGAAGTTGATCCTGATGAGATAGTCGGAGAAACCAAGACCATGGATGAACAAGACACAACAGAGGCCGCTCGAGCAATAGTACTAGGCCAGTTGCCTATCTTTGTACAAGCTATTGAAATAGAGAGTGAAGCATAGTAGAAGACACCCGAGTAGGAAATAGACACAAATGAAGATAAGGGTGATAAGAAAGGTACACAGACTGAGCATAGTGGTGGAACAACACAAGGTGATGCACCAAAAGAAACCACTAATGCAGCAGAAGAAAAAGGTGAAGATAATACAAAAATAACAAACAATATGGTAGACACTTCTACTAAAAAAACAAGGTTAGCTACCGAGGCACCTCACCAAGTCATCACACCAATTACCAAGCCAAAAAAGTAAGAAATAGAGCAAAAGGCTCAATTATCATTAAATCTATCTCCTTCATCAAGTGCTCAAGGGAAGAAAAAGAAGAAGAAAGGAAGAAAGAATGCAGTAACCTTAGATGAAATCATAGAGATTCTAGCATGGGATCCAAGGACACTTGATCCAGAAACATTGAAGAAATATGGTGAATTGTGCACCAGGAAAGAAGCACAGGATAAATTAAGGAAAGAACATAAGAATGCACACGTATTAGAAGCTGCCAAGGAGATTCTACAGCAAGTTGTTCCTAACTTAGCTATCAATGAATCGACCCCCATCATTGATCAACTTGGATGGCTCACTATGGCAATTAACAAACCTGACATTGATACTGAGAAAAAATTGGAAGAGCGAGCAGAGAAGAAGATACAATACAAATTTACCAAGAAGATCAGCCAGGAAGTGGTAGTAAATAAGGTAACTTTGTCTAAGTCTATAAGTGGTTTAGAAACTATAGTATCTGAAGCCAGGGATTTTTTTAGTGGTGATTCTTTTCCAATTGGCAAATATGTCCTGTCGGGCGTATAGAATTTGGAAAAAAAATGCATGGTGTACTTTTTGACCGGTTCACCCAGATTTTATAAAAAACATGTTAATTGGTCGGGTTGTTCACCACTATTTGCATGTAATTTCACTATGGTAGTGGGGTTGTTCGCCCATTTATCTATTGTATATTTACTATTATTTGCCATGGGATTAAGGAAGGGGTATTTATCAAGGATCACCATTCGCCAAAGTCCCATTATCCCAAGTTAAAATTTTATTTGCACTAGGACCCAATTTGCTATGCATCATAATTCATCGTGTCCAAAATTCCTGCCCTATTCACCTAGTCAATTACTTGGAATTATGCAGGGTTCACCAAATATTAGTTGTTATCATATGCAAATGTCATCCCCTTCGCCAAAATTTGAAATAAGCATTTGTATATAAGGATAGTTTCAAGAGATTTAGGAGTACAATAAATCAGTTGATTCTGAGCTAACAATTGTGATCGGTAGAAAACTGGAAAGACTACGAGTCCTTAGTATCTTATAATTATTCAAGTAAAATTTTATTGTAGCCTTAGTTTGTTGGAGATGTCACAGTCAAAGTTAAACAGGAAGAGGTCTATTGAAGGTGGAGAATCT
>MU228155.1:3455679-3514670 GCA_018584345.1 Thuja plicata | reverse complement strand
AGTTAGAATGGCTAAGGCTCTCACAAATTATAGTCTCAAAATCTTTGGCAATGGTTTAACAGTTCTTTTTTGCTCTCCTGCTATGAGCCTACAAGTCGATAGGTTATTAAAAAGGAAATGGTAAAAATCTTTCGTTAAAACTTAAATGTAACAAATTAAATGAATATTACATGTCTCACGTGTCACGTCAAAAGAATTAAATGATTATTACACATCTCACATCAATGTGTCACGTTTGCAGAAAGATTTTAATGAATATTACACATCTCACAGTCACGTCTCATGTGTCACGTTCATCTCTCGTAATTCAACGATTGTTACCATTTTAAAATATTAATAATTTAATACACAATAATCAATATAATCATTAACTATATTGAATTCCCTTTGAATTCATGCATTCGAGAATACCTTATCCATGAAATTTTAACTAGTAACCAGTTACCACTTACCAGTCACCATTAAATGATAAATTTTGGAAACATTAAATTATTACATGAAACAAAAGTACAACATAAATATTTTATATTATATTACGCAAAATTTCAATACAACTTTACAATTCAATGATGCCCATAGGCCATAGGCCCATATCTATTAACGATTCTTATAATAAAAACAAAAAAGAAAAGCACTTCAAATTTCTTAAAACATTTTCATATATTTTTTGTAAACATACGTTATGACAATTTACATCATTACAAAAACCCCGATAAGCTGCTACCACCAGAGGGAGACACAGTAGAGACTAGGACAGGGAGTCAGGGACAAGGAAATAGTCAGGGACTATCCAGCTGAGGCTCCCTTCCTTCTGTATGGAACTTTGAAGAGAGAATAATCTCAGATAATTCTTCTAGCCATCGATAGTCCTCGGTATCCTTTAGGTTGTGCCACTTCTGAAGGAAATCCCTCCCAATCTGTGCCCACTTCTGATGACGCGTGAGCTGTTCAACATCAAGGTTCAGTAGAAATGGTTTCCTAGGCACAATTTCTTCTGGTTGTAGAATCCTCAGCAAATCATTTGCCCAAGGAATACCAAACCCAATTTCTGCAAATACAACAACATTCACATCATCGCCGAGGTACTCTTTTCTGAAAACTTTCCTTAGAAGCATGAGAATTTCCACCTTTTCCCCACCCAGGTCCAACAAAGATGCCATGAACCAAGATGAAATGTTGATGTTAACTCTATACCTATTTTCATTCTCCAGAAATTCACGTCCCAGCACCATCCTTATAGCCTCCTTGGTGAAGGCTCCCAACTCTATAGCTACAGAAGCCAGGATTGGGTTTGTGACCAAGCCCAAAAAGGCCTTCTAATCCTTGAAGGCAGTGCATCTTAAATGAAGTGGAGTGTCCATTGAAAATCAAACTGATTAGTATTCTAATTTTTGACAAAAAAAAAAGACAACCGAGCAGTCTCAGACTATTTCCCCAAATCTGCTTTGACAGTGGTAATTTAACAAGTTGTATATCATCTATTTATAAGCCCTAATTGAAATTCTTTCAATGCCCTAAAGATCTAATTAATTCGTAAGTAAAATGGTAACTATCCTTCAACAATCTCCAAATCTTTCATATTTAATGCAACAGTGGGTGAAATTAGAAACAACACTTATGATAAGACATTTTCTTTCTTTGGAATAATGAAGGTCGAACATCACGCAGGTGGACATAAAAATTCTTTATTATAAAAAAACCTTTGCCATTGATGTAAGATCATCGAACGGTCAGAAAACAATGTCCTTAAATGATAAGATGTTTTCATTTAAGTTTTAACTTTAAGGCATTATTCTATCGAGGTAAATTGGTAATGAATAGATAATGATGTCGTAGTTCACACTTATCTATCATTCACAATTAATTGCGGCTTAGTTGTCATTACTTTACTTGATGTAATATCCACTCAGCGCCATTAATTAAATTTACTTGATGTCATATCTACTCATCGCCATTAATTGTTATTACTTTACTTGAGTTGATGTCATATCTATTATCTATGACAGTTGTTTATAAGTTTTAAATTTTTCTTGTCACAAATCACAGACTCACAGACTCACATGTCCATTGGATTACAACATATCAATGGCCAAAGATGAATTTTGGGCCTATTGTTGGTCTTTAAAATTTTTACGGAAAACTCTCAACAGAATCATGACACGTGGTCTGATTGATCGTACCTTATTGGTACTATCAATCATACCACGTGTCATGATTCCACTGAGAGTTTGCCGTAAACATTTTGAAGACCAACAATAGGCCTGAAATTCATCTTTGGCCGTTGATATGTTGTAATCCAACAGACATGTGAGTCTGTGACATCATAGAGGTGGGACCCGATGCAACTTCAACATCAAATCAAAACCATTGGATTAAGAGAGATGAACGGTGGAAGGTGCATTTTGGAAGAAATGTGGTCACATAACTCCTTTACTAAAAACTCTCTCCGAAAACATCACATGTGTCATCCTTTGAGAATGAAAACTTTGGAGAATGAAACTTTAATAGTTATTTCCAATTATTAAATCGCCATACCAACTATACAACTATTCCCTTAAATCGCCAAGTTTATATGTATTTTTGAAATACATTCACCACGACAAATAATTAATTACAATATTTGGAAAATTATTTCGCCATAATTTATCAGTAAAATTTTCTAGCTTCACCAATTATATTAATAATTTTCCTATTAAAATCATTTGTTTTTGCCATTTTTTTATAAAAATTGTATACGGTATTAAAAATTTCGCCACCAAATATCTATAATTTGAACCACAATTCGCCATCAATATTTAAAATTTTCCCTAAAAAAAAAATGTGATTCGCCACAATTTTATACTTTTTGGGAGGGGGGGTTTCTTAAATTTATCCCTGTCTGAAGCCATTACAATTCTACAGCAATTATGCATGTTGGATCACCTCACTACCAATATTAGTGAAAAGATGAAGCAAATAGATCAAGATCTAAAAGATAGTGCAAATAGCCAATCAACCAAGCAACACACATTGCAGATACATTACAACAACGTACTCCAAAACCAACAGTTGAGATAAGACTTGAAGAAAGAAGAGAAGAAAATCACAGAACAAGTAACCAAGCTACAGGCAATTTTACTACCGCATTTGGCTATGATGCAGAAACATGTGACATTGGAAAAGAATTTGATTGCCACCCCAGAATTGTCAGTGACAGAAAGCATATATGATATGCATGCTCAGATCAACTTAGAGTTATTAACCCTTGAGCATTTAAAACAAGAGTGGGAGAAGCTAATAGACAATCTCAAGAATGCCTATCCTAACATTTTTGACAAACTGTAAGCTATATTCCTTTTGTCATTATTTTAAAAAGGGGGGAAATATATGTATATAAGTATCTAGTAGGGGGATACTATAATCAGGAGGAGTTCATATACATATACCGAGCATGTACAAAGGGGGAGTCACTATGTATAGTCTTATGTACAGTAATAAGTTTTTGATACTAATTCCAAAGGTGGAGAATGTTACTCCAAATGAGCATTGAAGTTTTCATCAGTATTCAAGCTCTCAAATGGACTGTCGGTAACAGAGTCACAAACATGACAGATTGTATAATAACCAAACTATAGAGTTAACCAAGAGCACTGATCATGCCCAGAGTTAACCGAGTGTAGTTATAACCTAGTAGATAGACTTTACCAAGCAGTAGTCTACACCGAGATACATAGTATAATTGAACAACAGTATAACCGAGATACACAGACAACACCAAGCACTGAGAGACAACATTAACCGAGTGGACTAGAGGCCACATAAAATTTTGTTATGGCACATCATTCTAGGTAACAACCTTTTTCCAACCTAGATAACAATTTACAAAGATTGAGGAGAACATTAATTATGAATTTACAATATTAATTGTTTATATCTCCTATGTTTAGATGATCAAGGTAAATTATGTACACCGTTGATCTTAGGTTAGAGATGTTATTGTAAATCCCTAATTAGGTCATAGAGTTTGATATATATAATGTTTAGATGTCATTTTCTAATATATGTTGATCAAGCAATGATCAAGTAGCCGCCATACTACAAACATCAAAGATCAGACAAGGGTTTTAAGGATAGAGACTACATTGCAGTAATCATTTATTAGAATAGAGGCAAGGCTACCAAGCAAAATAGAGAAGAAGGTATTATCATTCACATTGAGGTGATATGTTTTGTATGCACTTAAAGGATCTCTATCATCAATATTGAGATTGTATATGTTCAGTTCACATTTCTATTACTCTTTAACAATTGTAATAGACCCCTAAATCTCTTAACAGAGTAGACTTAACTGTCTTTTTGTAAATCTCTTAACCGAGTGCACACATACTTTGTGTTTCTAAATCCTTGCATGAGGTAGATCTAATTGATCTTATTGTTACTCCTAACAGGGTAAGATCATCAGAATTGATCAATCTTTGTAATCTTTAACAGGATACTTTATTTACTGCAGTAGTGAAGTTTTGTGGGTGTCATCCCCACCATAGTTTTTACCTTCTAACAGGGGTTTTCTGCGATACCAAAATACTAGTGTCATGAGTACTTAATTTCATGTATGTGTATTGTTTACTTTACATGCATTTACATTTCAGTAGTGATACTATATGTTTTGTGTATGCAATATACCCAGTCGGTTATTACAGAACAACTGGTTACAAAGATTAGATTAAAATTTTTAAGGGTACTGATTCACCCCTCCCCTCTCAGTACACACCTCTCCATTATCCCAACAAAATTATGATGAACCATAACTGATTGAATGTTTAAATATGTTAAGTTGATGATCACTGAAATGTAGAAAGATAATGCAAGACATTAAATCAGTTAGTGGATTGTATTGTCATTAATGTCAACTTGATATAATCTGATTGGTTATATACAAAGTGTCAAAGACTTCAAAGAACTAGAGAGATAAAGTTTATTCTATTTGTAATGCATAAAATTTTAGTACTCACAAAGTGACAATAGACACCGACGGACAGTGCACACCGACGTATAGAGAATCCCAAGAAGAAAGTCACAGTGATGCCTAAGAAAGATACCCAACAAGTATTACCAATGGAACATAACTTCATAGTATAACCCAACGGACAGAACTTCATAGTGTTACCTGACGGACAGACAACCCCGACGGAGATGCCCGAGGAGAACTGAAGTGTTGACCGAGCTAACAAGGAGTTAAATCACCAAAAAGAACTAAAGTTCATAAATGAAAAAAGACTTAGTTGGCAAGAGATAAAGGAGTTAACTGGTTGTTAACATTGTTTTCATCGACAACTTAGAAGCCAGAGATAAGAGAGAGTTTTAAAGCAATTTTATTATAGTTGTCAAGAAGATATCTACGAGATAAAACTAAAGTAAAGCTTTAAAGATATATTGGCTAGAATTGCGGATCATGCCAAGAACAAGAAAGTAAAGAACCTAGAAATGGTTGAATCGTTTATATAAAGAGACAATCTAATTCATTGTGAAAAAAAAGGGAGTGAATAGAGAAAATGATGTTGAAGAGAAACTAATGAAGAACAACTTCATACAGTCCTAATCAATCAAGCTAAATAATAGAGCTATATTTAAGTGGACACCGAGAAACAAAGAGATAGCATCACCAAGAAGAAAGAAATGGAGTAAAGGTATTGAAAAGATACATTGATCAAAAAGGTATTATGAGCTTACAATAGATCTGTAAATCTGCAAGTCTATAGTTGTATATGTGAGTAGATCATTTACTGTTTCAATTTAACCATTGGATCAGAAAGTCTCTTAACTGAGCAGGACTTAACAATCCTTTATATATTGAGATACATCCTAAGGAGTATCAAAAATTTTGGTCATGAAGATAGCATAGAGATTCCAGATACCAACTGACAAACTACACTAGGTTTGGTCATAAAGGTAGTATAGAGATGCCAGATATCAAGTGACAAACTATTCTATTTAAATCCTCTAACAAGGTCACACCTAACATTGTCTTTGTAACCTTTGATAGGGTTGGCTCTTCATCAAGCTCACTTTAGAAGAGTGAAAATTTTGGGTTACCGGTCCCAAGTGGTTTTTCCCTTGATAGGGTTTCCACATTAAAAATCCATGTGTCAATGTGTTTATGAGTCATTACTTTAGTGTTTTTTATTACACATAACTAAATCTGGATTGATTGATATACCCTAAGTAATTTATTGTATTTCAGTAAATGAAAGACTGCTAATCAGTAAATAGTAAGAATAAGGTTTAAATAGTAAACTTTGATCAGTAGTTATTTGTTATGATTATTTCAAGGCATTCATCTTGTAGGACTGAAGATAACGAGAGGCTTAATATTGTGGTACTAAGTTTTTGGGTTGAATTATTGGAATATTTTTTAGGCCACTAATTCAACCCCCCCCCCCTCTTAGTTATTCTAACAATTGGTATCAGAGCTTGTGTGCTTAGAAAGGGAGTTTAACAGGTCAAGAAAAAGATCACAAGATGAACAAACGAGATGTGCCCAAGTTGAACAAAGACAACTTTGCATCATGGAAAAGCAGAATAAGACTCCACCTATCAGGTATTGGTAATGATGTTACTCAACACCTAGATACTGAATATGTGTTTCCTACAAGACCTCACACACTCGATCAATTAAGAGAAAAGCATGAACATAATTGCATGATGATAGAGCTTTCTTCCTCACTCTCTGATGCTGAGTTTGAAGATGTCAAAACCTGTACCTCTACAAATAAAATGTGGGATAAATTGAAGCTAGTACATGGAAGAGATGCTAATGTACTAAGAGCCAAGGAAAAAATCCTATGAGGGAGGTTTGATGACCTGAGGATGAAATAAGGAGAAAATATCACTCAGTATAGTTGTAGAATAAAAGAGGTAGTCAATGCTATCCGAGGAGTTGGAGGTGTACTTGAAGAAGAGACAGTGGTAAGTGAAATTCTAAGAACCTTACTACCTATATATGCTATTAGAGTATCTTCTATACAAGAAATGATAGCAGTTGCAAACAATATAGTTACTCTAGATATTCTGATTGATAGACTGATTTCATTTGAGATGAATAACTTTGATAATAGTGTCTTACCATCTATAAAGTCTACATTCAAATCTTTTTTGAAAATAATTAATTCAAGTCATAAACACACTATGAGAAATGATAGTGAAATTGATAGTGATGACCAAGATCTTGATGAGATTGAAGCACTAATGGAAAGAAGATTGTAGAGAGGCAAAGGTAGATACAAAGTTAAATTACCACTTATATGTTTTAATTGTAAAGAGGTTGGACACTTTTCTGCAAGATGTCCTAACAAAAGAAAAGATGACAAAATTAATGATAGATCATATGAAAATAATTGTTACTGGGGTCATAACAGAGATTACTAAAGAAACCAACAATCTGATAGAAGAGATACCCAAGACTACAAGGACAAAGGGAAGAGATATTTTTGCCTAGCTGAGAACAGAGATGGAGATACTAACACCGAATCTGATGAAGACTTTGAGATGGTATTTGTAGCCATGAAGGATGATTCAGATGAAGAAGAAAGGAATGTAGAGACTGCACTCATATCTAAGGTTAGTAAGAATGGTGTCTGGATTATAGATAGTGGCTACACTCACCACATGACCGGTGATAAACAAAATTTTGAAAATTTTCAATACTATAATGGTGGATCAGTAAGAATGGGTAATGACACACCTTGTCCAGTTGAAGGTAAAGGAACCATAATGTTGAATAACCTGGTCAAATGTGAAAATGCATACTAGGTAAAAGGACTTAATTATAATCTATTGAGTGTTTTACAGCTGAATAACACAGGTCATCGAGTAGCATTTGAGAATAAGAAGGCAAAGATCTTCAATCAATCAGGAAGGTTGGTCAAAACTGGTGAACAGACAAAAGGTAACCTTTTCTATCTTGATGACATTAACACCACTTGTTTCTTGGCTAGAAACAAAGACATATGGTTTTGGCATAAGAGACTATGCCATGTGAATTTTGACAACATGATAAAGATAAGAAATAAAAGGAAAGTAAGAGGCTTACCGAGCATGTCAAATATTGAACATATCATGTGTATGAATTGTCAAAAGGGTAAGATGAAAAAGTCTAGTTTCAAGAGAAAATCCCATACATCTAATGTCATTCTAGAATTATTTTATACTAATCTATGTGGACCCATGAGAACAAAGAGTTACTATGTTGATAGGTATTTCATTCTCTTTGTAGGTGATTATTCTATAATGATGATAGTTATGTTCCTAAAAGATAAATTAGAAGCATTCAAGATGTTTAAATGTATAAAGATATGGTAGAAAAACAAAGTGGTAAGGAATTGAAATGCTTAAGATCGGATAGAGGAGGGGAGTTTATTTCATGTCAATTCACTAAATTTTAAAATGAGCATGGAATTAAAAGATAGATTTCTGCACCAAGAACACCACAGCAAAATGGGATTGTTGAAAGGAGAAATAGATCCATTGTTGATTGTGCAAGAACACTGATGTTTGAGAAAATCATCACTCAAACATTTTGGATGGAAGTTGTCAATACTGTTGTCTACACATTGAATAGAGTGCAATTGAAGAAATACACCCTATGAGCTAAGGTATGGTTACACACCCAATGTAAGTTACTTCAAATTTTTTGGTAGTCAATGTTATATTTTGAAAGATGATAGAAATGGAAATCTTGACTCCAAAAGTGAAGAAGGTATCTTTCTAGGGTATTCCACCAAAAGATAGGCTTATAAATGTCTTAACAAGCCCTCTAACAAAATCATTGAAAGTGAAAATGTCAGAATAGATCATGAATTTGCAGAGAAAAATGATGAGGAAAGAAGAAAAGAACCAGAAGACTACAATAGGTTTGTTTACACTAAAGAACCTGACACACTACCCGAGCAACAGTGTATCATTCCCAAGAAACAGAACATTGCACCCAGGCATCAGGCTGCAATTACTAAAAATTGGGAAAATACTCAAGATGATGTTCTGAGTGATGCAGATTAGAATGAAGGTCAAGATGATGATCAGAATGATGGAAAAAGAGTTGAACTGAAACTTGCCAAGAATTTCAGAAGACATCACCCACAGAACTAGATCATAAGAGACAAGAAGGCTGGAATGAGAACAAGAAGTAAGTCACTAAACACTAGATGTTTAATTTGTGATTTTGAGCCTAAGTCTGTTAATACTACACTTGAAAATGAAGAATGGGTAAGTTATATGAATGAGGAAATAGAACAATTTGAGAAGAACAAGACATGGACACTAGTACCGAGACCAGATGACAAGAATTTCATCGGTACCAAATGGATATTCAAAAACAAGCTGAATGAGAATGGAGAAGTCACTAGAAACAAAGAAAGGTTAGTATGCAATGGGTATGCACAAGAAGAAGGTATTGATTATGGAGAAACATTTTCACCTATTGCTAGACTAGAAGGAGTAAGAATATTACTTGCTTATGTTGCATTCAAAGGATTCAAGGTATACCAGATGGATGTCAAATCTGCATTCCTAAATGGAATACTGGAAGAAGAGGTATACATTGAACAACCAAAAGGGTTGGTTGATCTAGACAAGAGAAACACGGTATGTAGATTACACAAAGCCTTGTATGAATTGAAACAAGCACCTAGAGCCTAGTATGAAAGACTTCACTCCTATCTCATAAGCATTGGATTTGTAAGAAAAAGTGAAAATAGCAATCTGTATTTAAAAAAAGATACTGATGATAACATTCTGATTGCTAAAATATTTATTTATGATATCATATTTGGGGGGTAATGATATGTTATGTAAATCCTTTGCTAATGAACTGAGAAAAGAGTTTGAAATGTCTATGTTTGGGGAGATCAAATTCTTTCTTGGTCTAAATATTCTTCAATAAGATGTAGGGATATATATCACTCAATCTAAATACATCAAGGAAGTGCTAAAGATATTCAAAATAGAAGATTCCAAGCCAGTTGGAACACCTATGGAAACCATATGTAAGCTGACAAAGGAAGACAAGTCAAATGAGGTAAATTAGACCTTGTATAGATCAATGATTGGAAAACTAATGTATGTTGTTCATACCATACCAGATATTGCACATGCAGTTGGAATAGTTGCAAGGTTCTCTGCTAATCCCGAAGAATCACATATGACTACTATCAAGAGAATTCTGAGATATCTAAAGAATACCAAGGACTATGGCTTATGGTATAACAAAAAGGGTAAATTTGAGCTTCAAGTATATACAGTTGTTGATTGGACTGGAAATTTAGATGACAGGAAGAGCACAACTGGAGGAGCGTTCTTTATGGGTGACAGACTTGTCACATGGATCAACAAGAAGCAAGGATGCATCTCACAGTCTACTGCAGAAGTAGAATATGTGGTTGTTGCAAACTTCTCAAATATTGCATGGATCAAACAATTACTGGAAGGTATGAATATGAATATTCTTGAACTAGTAATTATCTATTGTGATAATACCAGTGCAATTAACATATAAAAGAATCCAGTCACGCATGATAAGACTAAGCATATAGAAATCAAGTATCATTACTTAAGAGAACAAGTGCAAGCAAAAGAAGTGATACTGGAATATGTTCAATCAAAGGAATAATTAGCTGACATATTCACCAAGCCATTACCGAAAGATACATTTGGTCACCTGAGAAAGAGACTAGGGGTCCAACCCATGTCCCTAGGTCAGTAAGCTAACTAGGAGATTTCATCAGCATATACACAAATTAGAATATCATTCATGTTGATGCAAATAAAGAAATGGACTACAAAGATACATTTGTACACAACAAGGTACAAATCTGCACCGAACACGAGATAAAGTTGCTGATGGAAAGGAAATTCAAGGAGTAAATTATAAAAAGGAGAAAGGATATAACTTTGGCATTCTCAATGTGTACTTTGGCATTATTTTCAAAGGGAGAGAAATTCAGGGAGAGAGAATATCCAAAGGGAGAGATTACATATGAAATATCCATCCTATCCAAAGGGAGAGAGATTCAAAGGAAGAGAGTTCATACAAAGGGAGAGATTGTTTTCAAAGGAAAAAGATATTATCAAGGAGAGGAACAGTCAAGGAACAACAGAGATGAGAGATAGAAGCTACTACATCTATCCAGTGAAGGGATTGAAGATTAAAAAAAGCACTTTGCAAGAAACAAATCTAAGCTATATGAGCTTACCAAGAGCCAGACATTTGTATTAGTTATAGAACAATAAGTTTGGTAGATTGATGAAAAAAAATTGTTATATTTCATATTGTATTAGTAATAATATAGTGTGATAATGTAGTGTGTTTCCATCAATTCCAAAGGGAGAGATTGATGAACCATAACTAATTGAATGTTTGAAGATGTTAAGTTGATGATCACTAAAATGCGGAAAGATAATGCAAGACATTAAATCAGTTAATGGATTGTATTGTCACTTATATAAACTTGATATAATCTGATTGGTTTTATACAAAGTGTCAAATACTTCAAAGAACTAGAGAGATAAAGGTTATGCTATCTATAATGCATAAAAGTTTAGTATTCACAAAGTGACAATAGACACCGACGGACAGTGCACACTGACAGATAGAGAACCCCAAGAGGAAATTCACAGTGATTATCGAGAAAGAAACCTGGAAAGAATTACCGATAGAACATATGTTCACAATATAAGCCAATGGACAGAACTTCACAGTGTTACCCAACAGACAGACAACCCCGATGGAGATGCCCGAGGAGAACTGAAGTTTTGAGCGAGCTAATAAGGAGTTAAAAAACCAAAAAGATCTGAAGTTTAGAAATGACAAAAGACTTAGCTAGAAAGAGCTAAAGAAGGAGTTAACTGGTTTTTAACATTGTTTTCATCGACAAGTTAAAAGCCAGAGATTAGAGATATTTTTAAAGCAATTTTATTACAGTTGTAAAGAAGATATCTACAAGATAAAACTAAAGTAAATCTTTAAAGCAATATTGGCTAGAATTGTAGATCACACCAAGAACAAGAAAGTCAAGAACTTAGAAATGGTTGAATCATGTCTATAAAGAGACAATCTAATTCATTATGAAAAAAAGGGGAGTGAATAGAGAAAAGGATGTTGAAGAGAAACTGATAAAGAACAACTTCATATAGTCTTGATCAATCAAGCTAAAGAACATAGCTATATTTCTACAAACACCCAGTAACAGAGATACAACATCACTGAGAAGAAAGAAGTGGAACAAAGGTATTGAAAAGATACATTGATCAGAAAGGTATTATGAGCTTACAATAGATCTCAAAATCTTCAAGTCTATAGTTGTATATGTGAACAGATTATTTATTGTTTCAATTTAACCATTGGATCAGAAAGTCTCTTAATCGAGCGGGACTTAACAATCCTTTATATATTGAGATACATCCTAAGGAGTATCAAAAAATTTTGTCATGAAGATAGAATAGAGATGTCAAATACCAATTGACAAACTACACTGGGTTTGGTCATAAAGGTAGCATAGAGATGCCAGATATCAAGTGACAAAGTAATCTATTTAAATCCTCTAACAAGATCACACCTAATAGTGTGTTTGTAACCTTTAACAGGGTTGACTCTTCACCGAGATCACTTTAGAAGAGTGAAAATTTTGGGTTACCGGTCCCAAGTGGTTTTTCCCTTGACAAGGTTTCCACATTAAAAATTCATGTGTCAATGTGTTTATGAGTCATTACTTTAGTATTTTGTACTACATATAACTAAATCTGGATTCATCAATATACACTAAGTAATTTACTGTATGTCGGTAAATTAAATACTGCTAATCGGTAAACAGTAAGATTAAGGTTTAAATTGTACTAAACTCTGAGCAGTAGTTATTTGGTAAAATTATTTCAAGACATTCATCTTGTAGGATTGAAGATAACTAGAGGCTTAATATTGTGGTACTAAGTTTTTGGGTTGATTTATTGGCATATTTTTTAGGCCAGTGATTCACCCCCCCACCCTCTCAGTTATTCTAACACATTAATGTATGCTGAGGTCTCTTAAGGTGTCCATGTTAGATATTGTTGCATATATGTGCTAACATTAATGTTTTGGCATTTATGCCAACATATTCCTACTATTGGAGACAGTGTTCCTTGTATGTTTAGTGAGAAGATTATTTTTTCATGGCTAGTGTATTGAAGATCAAATGTTGCAAAGGTACAGATGGTTTCAGTGATGTATGTAGTTTATCTATGTCAACTTAAAGAGGTTTTCATATTTATTTTAGTGAGTTATGATTGATTTATCACACACTGGTATTTTGGTTGCTCAGGCAGAGACTGTGTTACAGTTCTTGGATCGATGTGGATCAGTTATGCAATATTCTTGGTTGCTAACCTTATGGTGAGTTCAAGACATGGATGTGTGTCCTGAACTTGATTTATTTGTAATTTTTATGTTGGAAAGTTATCTTTATTGTATGGTAGAGACTGTTGTTTTGTGTTCCTAATAAACAAGGCAGAGATAGTATGAATTCTGAGACAAATTTATTCTTGTTGTTGTCATGGCATTTCATGTTGCTTGTTGATTTTTCTATATCATGTCATATTCCTATTTCTGGTTCATATTGGGTTATTTGATTGGATTTGGTGATTCTTCATGTTACGTGTTTTTTTTGTTATTGTTCTTGTCTGACTTGATAAGGTTGGTCACATTTCTTGAAGATGTCCGGATAAAGAAAAGTTACCTTTGAAATATTGTTCATGCAATAAGATTGGTCATGTTTCTTTAAGATGTTTTGATAAATAACATAAGTACAAGCCTAAGAAAATCAAGTCTAAATATCAAAAGAAGTGTTATTATGTCTTTGATGAAGGTGTAACTGATGATGAATCTAAAAAGAGTGAAGATGAGATTTTGTTATTTCTATAAAAGATAGGATCCTAGTTTCTTAATTGAGGAAAAATCCTTGGTTTCACATGTGGATAAAAATCATGAATGGGTTATTGGTAGTGGTTGTTCACAAGACATGACCAGAGATAAAAAAATTTAAAAAAAAATTGAAGTTGGAGAAGTATGATGGTGGTGTTGTCAGATTTGATGATGAAACTCCTTGTATGCTTAGAGGTAGAGGTTCCATTAATCTTGATGGTAAGAATAACATTGATGATGCTCTATATGTTAAAGGTTAGAAGTATAATTTTTTGAGTGTTGTACAACTAGTTGATAAAGGTTATAAATAAAAATTCATGGATGGAATGTGCAAAAATAATTGAAGCTCTAGAATTGAGATTGCTACAGGGAGAAAGACTAAATGAAATGTATTTCATTTGAACAATTAAGAGAATAGATGTCTGATTACTAAGATTGATGACATTTGGTTGTGGCACAAGAAATTTTGTCATGTAAACTTTGATAACATTATGAAGATAAGTACTACAAGAGAAGTTAGAGATCTACCTAAATTATTGAAGCTTGCTAATGCTATGTGAAGGAATATCAATTGGGTAAGATGAATTAATTAAATTTCAAGAGAAAGAACTACTCTTCAAGTGTATTTCTAGATTTGATTCATACTGACTTGTGTGGCCCTTCAAGAACTAGAAGCTACTATGTGGAGAGGTATTTCATTTTATTTATTGATGATTGTTCTATAATGATGTGGGTTACATTTTTAAAGAGAAATATGAGACCTTTGATAAATTCAAGGTTTTCAAAGATATGGTTGAGACTGAGAAAGGCCTAGAGTTAAAATGTTTGAGCTCAGACACAAGTGGAGAGTTTACATGTACTAAGTTTAACACTTTTTGTGAAGAGCATGGAATAAAGAGGTAAATGTATGATCTGTGAACCCCACAATAGAGCGATATTGCAGAGAGAAGCAATATAACTATGCTTGACACTTCAAGGACTATGATGATTGAAGTAGATGTACCATAGATCTATTGGAGAGAAGTGGTTAGAACTACAGTTTACACATTGAACCAAGTTCAAATTAAGCAAGGACTGGTAAGATACATTATGAACTTTGGTATAGTCATGTTCCCACAGTGAGATAATTTAGAATTTTTGGAAGCAAGTGTTAAATCAGAAGAGATGAAGATTTAGGGAAATTTGATCCTAGATGTGATGAAGGCATATTTCTTGGATATTCTACAACAAGAAAAACTTACAAATGTTATAAAAAAATATTGAGAAATATAATTGAAAGTGCAAATGTCAAAATGGATGAAAGTTGTCAGAAAAAAAATCAATTCTTCTAGATATGAATCGGATGAAGAAGAAGACGATCAAGGAATGGAAGCACGGGATCAAAATCAAAATCAAAATGTTTTGTTAGAATAGGATGGAGAATTTTCAAATGAGGGAGAGGTGGAAATACAAGAGTCTGGTACTATTGCATATCTGAAGACTCCAAGGTGTGTAAGGTTCTATGATTCATAAAATTAGATTATTGGTGATATAAATCATGGTGTTGGACTAGAAGAAGAATTGATAGAAATGAAATTTGTTTGATTTCTAAGATGGAACCTGAGGATGTTGATGAAGCATGCAAGGATGAAAGTTGGCTTAAATCTATGGAAAAGAGTTGGAATAGATTGAGAAAAATAAGACATGGATTCTTGTTCCCAGACCTATGAACAAGAATGTGATTAGTACTAAATGGGTATTCATAAAAAAATTGAATGAAGATGGTGAAGTGGTTTGGGACAAATACAGACTTGTTTTCAAGGAATACTCATTGATGGAAGATATTTATTTTTAGGAGACCTTTTCCCTAGTGCTGGAGTTGAATTTGTTAGGATTTTTCTTACATATGTTATTTACAAAGATTGTAATGTATTTCAGATGGATGTTAAGTTTTCATTTTTGAATGAAGAGTTGGAAGAGGAAGTATGTATTGAGAATCCTAATGGATTTCATTTGATCGATGAAGATGACATGGTTTTTTGATTGAAGAAAGCATTTTATGGATTGAAACAAGCACCTAGAGCCCGGTATGCAAGGTTAGACAAGTACTTACTAAAATTTGGTTTCAGTAAAGGTATTGTTGATAGCAACTTATACTTCAAAATTAATCATGATAATATTTTGATTGTTGAAATCTTTTTTGATGATATATTTTTTATGGAAATGATAAGTTTAGTAAAGAGTTTTTTTATGAGATGTAGAAAGAGTTTGAGATGTCCATGATAGGTGAGATGAAACTTTTTCATGGCACAAATTACACAATATGATTAAGGTATTTTCATATCTCAATCTAAGTATGTGAAAGAATTTTTTATTAAATTTGGTATGGATGATTCAAAACATGTTGGTACTCCTATGCTTACTAGTTGAAAATTGACAAAGGATGATGATTCACCTAAATCAAATCAAACAAAATATAGATCAATATTTAGTGGCTTATTAAACTTGACACAAACTAGACCAGATATTATGAATGATGGTTGCATTGCTGCAAGATTTCAAGCAAAACTGAAGGAATCACATGTTTTTGTTGTTAAAAGGATATTCAAATATTTGAAAGGAATAGTTATTATGGCCTGTGGTATGGTAAGGATGATGATTTTATATTGAATTCTTATACTGATGTAGATTGGGAAGGTAATGTGGATGATAGGAAGAGTACAAGTGGTGGAGAATTCATTTTGGGAAAAAGGTTAGTTCCATGGGCAAGTAAAAAGAAAAATTGTATTTCACAATCTACTGTTGAAGATGAATATGTTGTTGCTACTATTAATTGTACACAAGTGATATGGATTAAGCAAATGTTAAAAAAATATAGAGTAAGTATTGATGAGCCAATTGTTGTCTATTGTGACAATTAAAGTGTTATCAATATTTCAAAGAGTCATATGTCACATTAAAAGACAAAGCATATATCTATCAAATATCATTTCTTGAGAGACAAGGTTAGTGAAAAATAAATTAGATTTGGAGTATGTATCTACAAAAGAGAAAATTGTAGATATCTTCACAACGCCCTTGCCAAAGGATACTTTTGAGTATTTCTGAGGTAAGCTTGGGGTAATTTTCCCTCCTAATTAGAGATAGAGATGTGATGATTTGCATCCGTCCAATGTACTTACAGAGATCAATATTATTTTGGATTGATGTTTTGGTGGCTACTACTTAGAGGGAGTAGTCATCTTGATGAGTCAGATATTCAAATTTGTTAGAGAGATGTTTGTTCATATTTTTGGCTTCTATGACTTAATGCATATATATTCCTTCGTCATTGATGTCAAAGGGGGAGAAAGAGTTACGTGAAAAACAAGTATGAGACTAAGAGAGAGAGATTATCTTTCTGATAGAGAGATTGTTAGAGAGGCTATGAAATATATATTATGGATATTGTTAGTACTACTGATATGGTTTCTTTGTGCATTGATTTGGTTTTTCACATCATATGTTCTCATCCATACCAAAGGGGGAGATTTTTGGATATTGTTGCATATATGTGCTGACATTAATGGTTTTCCATTGATGTCAACATATTCCTACGGTTGGAGATAGTGTTCCTAGTATGTTCAATGAGAAGATTATTTTGGTACGGATATTATATTGAAGATCATATATTGAGAAGATATAAATGGTGTTAGTGATGTTTGTAGTTGATATATGTAAAATTAAAAAGTTTTTCATGTTTATTTGAGTGATATATGATTAATTTTTCATAGACTAGTATTTTAGTTGTTCAAGCAAAGACAGTGTTACAATTCTTGGATCAGTGTGGATCAGTTATGCACATTCTTGGTTGCTAACCTGGTGGTGAATTTGGGACATGGATGTGTGTCCTCAACTTGAGTGTTTCATGATTTGGATGTTGTAAAATTATCTTTTTTGTATGACAGAGGTTGTTGTTTGGTGTTCTCAATGAACAGTGTAGAGATAGTTATGAATTCTGAGACAGAGTTGTTCTTGTTGTTGTCATGGCATTTCATATTTCTATCTGATGTTTCTATATTATTTCATATTCATGTTTTTGGATTGCATTTGGTTATGTGATCAGATTTGGTGATTCTTCATGTTATGTGTTGTTATTATTTTTATTGGTCGACTTGATAGTATAGCGTGTTGCAAAGGATCATGGTCTAATTTATGGATCTGGAACATGTTCGAGGATGTTTTGATTAATCATTTATATGTCTTATCCAAAATTCAATGGATCACATTGTTTATTAAGATCTAATGATTTATTATTTTTTAATTAGGTCCCTAACCGACCTAGTTGAAATAAAGTTGATGTAATGTATAAAAGATGTAATCATTTGTAAATGTGAATGAGTGTGTGTGGTATGGAAGAGTGAATATGAAGAGGTATGAGTGGAAACTAAAATTGAGGTGGATTTTTTATGCACTTCATTTCAACTATAGTGTCATAATAGAGATGTTATCCATCATTTTGTGAGTTATGAACTGTTGTTTATTATAAATTGTAATCAGAGATTCACCCCCCCCCCCCCAGTTGTGTCTGTTGCCTTGATNGATTCCCCCCCCCCCCCCCAGTTGTGTCTGTTGCCTTGATTCTAACATTCCTAAGGGGTCAAATGGGTTCTAAGGTATCCAATGATATATTAATGTATCCTAGGACCATTTAGGGCCAATTATGACCCCATACAACCCCCATTACCCATTTATGTATCCTAGGAGTCCTATGATACATTAATGTATGTTGGGGGATTGTAAGGAAAGATACACTAATGTATTGTAGGACCCCTTATGATGCATTAGGACACCTTAGCATACATAATGGCTCCTAAGTGGTCCTAGGGTATATTAAGGGGTCCTATGATATGTAATAGGTGATAAGTGATCCTAAGGGCTCTCTCTCTCTCTCTCTCTCATTATCTAGAGATGATGTAGAGAAAGAGGGTAAATGTAGGGAAGATATGGTGAGAGGGATGGTAGAGAGTGAAAGAGGGTAATTAGGGGGAGATATATGTGAGAGAGAGCATGAGAGAAGGGAGATAAGGTAAGAGATATGAGGTAGATATAGATGGTAATTAGGGGAAGAGATGAACTAAGAGGGGGAGGGGGATTAGATAAAGGGATAAGGGGGAGGGGAGAGATGTGTTGGAATGGATCAACTAATTGGGAAAGATAACAAAAAAAGGTACATGTCTGATCAAATGTTGTTATTGATGGTCAAACACACTAAACAATCTATCATCTCAATTTAAAATGACCGATAATGAAAAATCTAATCTGTACAACCTAAAACTCACTAAGTGACATAGCAGCATGATGGAAAATTGATGAATGAATATGCAGATCAAAGTACTATGAGGAGTGGTTTTACAAGATGATGTATTATAACATTTTAGAGATGAATTGCACAATCGACTCTTTAAATGTTAATGTCTTATTTGGATTTTAATGATTAATCAGCATCCTGGAATAAAATTTGCAACACTATTTATTTGATTATTAAATGATAAATCGGTACAGATTTCAAGGTGAGGTTTGTTATGAAATTTATTTGATTTGTCAAGATTCTATTAGTTTAATTGAATGGATTATTTTATCTAAGGTTAACGATAATCTGGAACATTCTACAAGAAGTTTAACCTTAAGTGTAAAATGACCTAAATGCAAGTTTGAATTCTCAAGATTGGTGAATTTAGTGAGAGGAGAGATAAACACTTAAGAGGAAAAATCAATGGTGTTGATTAAGAGGAAAAAATAGTAAGAAATCTTATACAATATTATCTGTGAAAAGGATATAAGAGGTTAGACAATTCTATGCAGGATCAGTATAGAAGATTGTGGAAATATTGGAAGGAGAGGTTTGAGTCACAAATAGTATGGAAGTGTGAGAAGTTACAAGACATAAAGAATCTTACAAGAAAGGTGTGCTACTACAGATCAATCACTTGTTTTTTTCTCACAATTGCAGCAAGATAAATCCTTTCACAAGTTAAACTCTTACAGGTCTTAGTTTCTAAACCCTTTCACTAGGTGAGTCTCTAGATTGATATTTTAATCCTCACATAAGGTAGACTTTCAAAGGTATTTATTGTACATTTCATAGTGTACTAGGAATATCTCACAAGATGAATAACTCTCAGAAAGAGTTTTGTAAGTCTTTCATACAGAACCTTCCACACTGCAGAAGAAAATATTATGGGTACCATCCCCATCATGGTTTTTCCCTCTTAAAAGGGTTTCCCCAATACCAAAATATTTTTGAATCATGTGTTATGGTTGCAATGTTTTGGTTTTCATTTACTGCTTTATGTTTATGAGTGTGATCATTAATAATGGTTAATGCATCAATAATCAATTTATTATTTTGTTTGTAACTAGTTATCACAATTAGTTTAAATATTTATAATAGTTACTACACTGATTCACCCCCCCCCCCCTCTCAGTACATTACATAGTGCTTAATACCCAATAATTGGTATCAGNATTTATAATAGTTACTACACTGATTCCCCCCCCCCCCCCTCTCAGTACATTACATAGTGCTTAATACCCAATAATTGGTATCAGAGCTTTGGTAATCTGAAGGAAATTCTAACAACTTGAGTAAAAGGTCCTGAGTTGAGCACTATGGAAAAAGAAAAAACTCTTGAGAAAGTAATTGAAGATTTGAAAGAAAGATTAAGGAAATCCCTTTCTATAAGAAATTAGTTGACTGAAAAGTTAAGAGATACACAAGACTATTGCGATGAACTGTCAGAAGGAAGTATGTCTAATGAAGCACAAGAATCCCTAGATGAAATCATGAAGGAAAATTCAAAATTGGAAAAAGAAATATCAAATGTGAGGAAGGAATTTGAAGGACAATCAATAGCTATGTGTGAATATATTGAACAAAAGAGAGCTACAAAAAATTCAAGGAAAGAACTTGAAGAAATAGTCAAAGTAAGGGAAGAATAATGGTATCACATCAACAGGGAGAATTCTATAATGCATGAACATTTGAATGATGCGCATGAAGAAAATGAACAAGTTGTCATTGAAAATGAAACTCTGAGAGAAGTGAATGGAAAATTGAGATATGAAAATGAAATGTTGAAGAATGAATTGAAACAAGCACAAGAAAAAATTAAGAAAGAAAGAGAGGCACATGAAGATCTTAAGAGAGGACATGATAGTACACTGAAGATTCTTTGACAACTTAATCAGAAAAGGATACCTAATGGCACATATGGATTGGGATACACTGGAAGGAGTACACATGAAGCGGGAGAATCATCAAAGACCAAAGAGAAAAAACAAGAACCTATGTCACCTATCAATAGTCAAGAAAGAAAAGCATCAAAGCCTACATGATACAACTATGGAAATCTAGGACACACATCAAGTGTTTCCAGATACCGACTGGTAAGTCCTAAAACTAAATCTTTTAATGGATATTGTTACAACTCTAATCAATTTGGATATAGAGAAAGTGAATGTAGTCCTAATGCTAAGTATGGAGACATATTTGAGGGATATTTCTACAATTACAATAAGTATGGACACAAAGCTACAGAGTGTAGGTCATCATTAAATAATTCTCGATCATCAAAGCCATCGGTGAACACTTATGGTAGACAACAAAAATTTGGTATAATTTGTGCAAATTGTAGAATTCATGAACATATAGAAAAAATCTATAGAATAATGAACATGAGAAATTATCATGGGCCATGGAGATCAACTAGCATGATCTATTATGCATTTTATAGAGTGGGTCATCTAGCAAGAGATTGCATAAATAGTCCAGTGAACTAGTCACCACAAAATGAGGAAGAAGAATGTAAATGTTGAAGAAGTAAGAAGTAATATGAAGAAATTTTGGGTTAATAAAGAAGGAGGATTAATTTCATTTGAATTGGGATCTCAACCATCTAGTGTTAATAATTCACCTCCTAACTAGGTTAAGAAATTGACTTAAGGGGAAGAATACAAATGTCCCATCCATTGTTCCCCTAAAATTATTCCTAAACAATCCAAATTAGTATACTAAGATGTGAGGTGATGTCACTATACTTATCCTTAATGGTATTATGATAATTATACAACTGTTGTCAGATATTACTATTGGAAGTGAACCAAATGATAGAATTATGCATTTAAGATGGTTAAGCACTTGAATAGGTAATGGTAACTGGAATGAACGGTAAAACCCCAATAGAATTATAAATACATGTGATGAGATCATTTACACACTTTTCTTTCACGAGAATTGTTTATGAGCTAGTGTGAACTAAATTTGAGCGAGTGTCTACTTGAATTTTGTGAGTAATAATTGAATTTGAAGAGTGAAAGTGCAAAACCCTACACGAACAGAGCAAGATTTTAAGTGAAGAATTTGATCGATTGGAGTTGAGTTTATGATTTTGATTATTGAGGAGAGTTTAAGATGGCACAAGAGATTGATACTCGTACCCTAATTTCACATGTTGAAGAATTTTGACCATAATTCAAGTTGAATCCTATAAAGGTCATTGAGGTTGACAAACCTGGAGCATTATCATCAATCCCACCTAGAGTTCTATTGGTTGAGGACATCCGTTCTTTTATTAATAACAAGTGATGAACTACAATTGATTATATGTTTGAAGTTATTTATTAATATTCAACTGAGTTGCAGAAGTGGTGATAAATATTATCAGTTAATGTATTATCATTGATGTCAACTTATTTGAGTATTATTATGATGGAAAACATTTGTTATGATTTGAAGATCTAGAAAAAGCAATGTTTATGTGGTTGGTAAATGAAGAGTTATGTATACACCAAGAGACAGTAATAACAGAGTAAAACACAGTGTATATCGAGCATAGTGACAAGTGAGCTATGGATCACCGACACAACACAGTTTATACCAAGACTAAGAAATTAATTCAAATTGAGGCTGACTAGGATGTTGAGCTGGAAATCGATGATTTCAAGGTAAAAGATAAAGTTTTTTATTTGATCAAATGGTTATGAAATTCAAGGAAGATCAAATGACAAATATTGAAATGTGTTTATAACACAACTGCCGAGGAAGGATCAAGCGGGAAAATGAATGATGGAGATTAAGTGGTAAGATCTAAAGGATGAAAATTAAATGAGTTATGATGTCTATATAAGAGACAAGAGATTAATTATAAATATATGCTACACCTGAAGTGCATACATGTGAATTTATGCATGATTGATCAAACTGGTTAAAGACAGAACCAAGCATTTTCTACAGACATAGCCGAGCTACAGAGGAAAGAGGATTACCAAGCAGAACAAGTATGAAGTATGAGATGAGCTGAAGAAGTACAAATTGATCAGAGGTATTATGTACTTAGCATAGATCTGAATATCTACAAATTAGAGTTGTATTTGAATCAAATCATTACTATATCAGTTTAACCATTGTTACAGATAAATTTCTTAATTGAGTAGGATAGTGAAGTCCTTATTATAACATTTAGAGAATGTTGAGTGTTTTATTTTTACCCCATAGTGAATGCATGGTCAAGAAAGAACTATTATATTTAAATCCTCTAACAAGGTCACATTTAACAGTGTGCATTGTAACCTTTAATAGTGATGGCTCTTCACCGAGCTCACTTCAAAAGAAAATATTTTGGGTTACCGGTCCCAGGTGGGTTTTCCCTTAGCAAGGTTTCCACGTTAAAAATATATGTGTCAATGTGCATGAATGTTGTGGATTATTATTTTACTTTACACTTTACTTTATTGACCTAGATTGGTAATCACGGTATTAATTTACTAATACTTGGAGACAACATAACTGGTAAGTTTTGAAATTACAGAATACATTTTCACCGAGCTAAGTTTTTTATTTGAATTTGTTTTGGTATACATCTAGAGAAATTTGGGACTGTAGGATAATTTGGAGGAGACTGATTCTAACTGATTCACCCCCCCCCCCCCCTCTCAGTTATTCTAACAAACAAGATGGAGGAACTTAGAGAAGCATATATCAAATAAGGGTATGTAAATTTGTGTGAAGTTGGAAGCTTGAAGAACAAGTATGCACATTTGATGAACAGTGGTATTCTGAATGCACTTGATTTCCCTCACTATTTTCACAGTGACTGGAAGAGATATGATTTGAGTAGGTTTCATGATCAATTATTATGGTTTGATGAGAGCCATAAGATCACTGGTGAAGTAATTAGAAGGGTTACATGTTTTAGCACCACTGGCGAGATGCCTACCCTAAGGCAAACTCAAGAATTGGTTGCAGAATTGAAAAAATCTTGAAGAGACAAGAGAGACATGATTGTGATAAATATTCCTAATGATGTCATGATATTTGCAGTGATGGTTGTTGGTTATAGAGTTTATCATTCAAGAAGATACAACAACATTCCTTATGGAGTGGTACATGCTGCATATAAATTGGTAAGTGAGAATGTACCATACAATCTATGTGAATTTATAGCTAGTCATATGGTTGTCAATAGGGAGAATATTACAAATGATATGAAGAAATCATTCAAGTATCTGTCATTTCTTGTATGTATCTTCTTTTATTTTCAAAAGTACTTCCCTTGAAAAGGTAATGTTGAATGAAAGGAAGATAGACCTATGGTAACACAGATCTCTGATTATATTAAGGAATTGGGAGATCAATTCAATACTCATATGTGGGGGGGTATTTCTAAAAAAATCAATCTGCAATGTACAAGAAATGGAGGATACCACCTAGTATAGTTTAAAATTATAAGGATGATATATGTTTCTTAGTAGACACAGACACATGTATACTTCAACCTATTGTGCCCAGAATATTTTGGATACCTGCAATGGGTTATGAAATCTGTGAAGATGATATTGATAGATATGCAGAGGTATTGCTAAGTAAACCTATAGATAAAATAGAGAATAGGCTTGGAAAATTTGATGAAGCAAGCTCTAGAATTGTGTTTGAACTTAAGAAGCTTGCAATAGAAACAAAAATAAGAAAAATGATAACAAGGTTAGAAGCTAAGTTTGGAGGAGAAATTCCTACATCACAAGAAGCACTTGAGATCCCTTCAACATCATCTTCACAACCGGTAGAGGAAAAAAAAATAGCACCTAAGCCTACATGTAGGAGAAAGGAAAAGCAACAAGAAAAGAAGACTCCTACAAAGACCACATCACCGATGCCTTCAAGAAAAACACCAACAAGAATAGCTAAAGGTAATGAATCTGCATCAACTAGACAAAAGGATAAGAAAACAAAGGATGATGGTGAAGACACCCCTTTAGACAAGGAAGTGAAAGTGCTAAAGAAAATAGGTATAACTTATAAAATCATTTCCATTGATGAATTTATACAAGCCATTGAAAATTTTGGAGGATTAAGTAGAGGTTCTAGGAAGGATGATTTATGTCATAGTGATGAAATTAAGAGAAGAATGGAAATTTAAATCATAAAGAGCATGAAAAATTTCAATAGATGTCCTATAGAAATTAGAGGTCATATTTCTAAAAGTTTGTTTGATATAATACATGGGAGATGGAAGACTGCTTTAAGTATTGACAATGAAGTAAGAGAGAAAGCATTGATGGAGTGTAATACTGGATTAGATGAAAGTGAAATTAAATCTTTTTTTGATATACATGAGTATGATTTCCCTATAAAAAGTAGAGTCAATAGGATTATGTTAGGAGAAACACAGGGTCTACATGAAGAAACAATTAAATTTTGCAAAGATTATATTGAAAGATCTAAAAGAGCTCAAGAGGAAGGAGATGAAGAGGAAGAAGGTAAAGAACCTCAGCATTCTGATGATGAAGAAGAAGAGGAATTAGACAAAGATGAGGTAGAAGTCCTTGAACCACCTGGTTCACCCTCTCTAAATATAACTTATGTTCAATCAGAGTTAATTGGGAAATTTGTTAAGGCCATCCCTACACAGGTAGAGGAAACAATGAATCAAGAAGAGAAGAAAATAAAGGAGAAAAAGAAATATGAGGTAATTATTGAGGAAATAGCTTATTAGGTGATAAAGAGATCATCAAGAGTCACACTTAACCCTCCTAATACACATTAAGCTACACAATTGGTAATCCCTACAAATGTTTTTTAGGAATAAGGTGTCTCAACCTTGTATATTTCCTTACATTTGATAATTCCAAATGTCAACACTTTGGACAATGTGTAAGGTAATCATGACTGAAATAGTTATGACGGATTCCTATGATGGTCATTAATTTTTGTAAGAGTTAATTGTGGAAGTTTTGATGATGGGTGAAGACATGCAAGACATGTGGAAACTAATCAATTGAGTACTGTACACTCATATGCAATCAGCTGGTTTTGGAAGTTGCCCTAAAAAGTGAAGCACATGATATAAGCATTTTTTAGGGTTGCAAATCATAGTGAAGTTAGTGTATTGTTGGAACATTTTTATGCTGCCAAATTTGTCTTCAAGTGTCGATTATCTCCTGAAAGAACTTGCATTGCAAGTGTATTGTAAACAGTATTAGTTTTGATTAATACATTGTGCAGGTTTTGGAGTGTTGGGGTTTTTTACCGAAAGGTTTTCCCCAGGGTAAATCATTGTGTCATTCTCATTTTTCTATGTATGCATGTTATTGTATTGTCATTCTATAATTTCTAAGGGTTAAATATGAATTTGCACGATCCTCTTCTCAGGAGTTTAGCGTAGGGAACTATTTTCCATACACTTATTTTTCTTTCAATTGGTATCAGAGCCTGGCCAGTTTTGGTTCTATTTGTTAGGGTACATGTTTTTTGAGCTAATCTCCAGTTCAGTGGGAGTATTGTTGTAGAGTATTCATAACCTTATTGCAAGAAGAGATGGCAGGTTCTTCATATAGTAGAATGGAGGTGGAAAAGTTCAATTGCACAAACTTTGAGTTGTGGAAACTCAAGATGGAAGACATGCTCATAGACTTTGATGTATGGGAGGCGGTTGATAATGATATCAAACTAGTAAACATGCCTCAAGAAAATTGGGATCTCAAGGATCAGAAATCTAAGGGTCTCATTAGACTCTGTCTAGCAGATTTTGTTCTCCTGAATGTTCTCGATGAGAAGACCACAAACAAATTGTGGATATGGCCAAGTCCTTTGTGAATAGATTGTTCCTAAGAAATAAGTTGTATTCTTTGAGAATGGAGGAAGGAGGATCTATTGCAGATCACCTTAACATATTTAACATGTTGATTGCATAGTTGACATCAACTGGTGTCAAGTTGGAGGAGGAGGATCGATGTATGACCCTGCTATGTTCCTTGCCAGATTCATGGGACCATCTTGTGACGGCCCTTGGGAGTAATATTGTCACTTTCCAAATGGATGATGTGGTGTCTTCGCTGTTATCTAAAGAGATGCAAAGAAAGACTTCTGATTCAACCAAGGAAGCCCTTGTTGTTCATGGTAGATCCAAAGACAAAGGAAAGAAAAATGACAATAAGTTTGAAAAGGGTAGATCCAAATCCTGTGGGAAATCTAAGACTCCTGGAAAGTCTAAGGTAACATGTTGGAACTATGGTAAGACTGGGCACTTCCATAAGGACTACAAAGAGCCAAAGAAGAAGAAGAAAAGCCCAGATTTAGATTCTAAAAAATCTCAAGAAGATGGTGATGCTTTTGTCATAGCCTTGGCCACTCATGCATCTGATGATGTGTGGCTAATTGACTCAGGTGCTTCTTTTCACATGACCTCTCATCAAATTTGGTTCTCCAAGTACAAGGAGTTTGATGGTGGAAAGGTGTACCTAGGTGATGATTCTCACCTAGAGATAGTTGGATGAGGAAGAGTCACTATCAGATTCCCTAATGGATGAGTAAAGGGGATCAACAGGGTAATGCACAACCCAGGTTTGGCATGAAACCTATTATCTATAAGTATGTTGAATGATGCAGGTGTGCAAGTTGTTTTTTTGAAAGATGGATGCAAGATGATTAGAGGAGCTATAGTGCTCATGAAAGGTACTAGGAGAGGTACCCTATTTCAGCTAGATGCTTGCACTTCACAGTGCAATAGTTCTTTTGTCTCAAGGAAGAGAGAAGTATTCACTTCATCTCCACCATCTAAACCAGCAGTGAAGAAGTTTGTGGTAATGGGTTCCGATGGTAGTGCAACAAGTGTACCTAAGGGTGCTAACACTTTGGAAGGCAAACTTCCTGCAGAAAAGACAATGTTGTGGCATATGATATTTGGCCACATTGGTGAGAAGGGTCTTAGAACCCTAAAAATAAAAACATCATTGAGGGGCTAAATGATTGTAGTCTTGAGTTCAACTTTTGTGAACACAGTGTTTATGGTAAGCAAAATCGTGTTTATTTTTACTCCAGTTCTCACAAGTCTTCTAGTATTTTGGATCTTATCCATTCGGATGTGTTTGGTCCTGTTAAAGTTCCTTCACTCTCTAAAACTATATATTTTGTATCTTTTATAGATGATTATAGTAGAAGGACATGGATTTATTTCCTTAAAAGAAAGACACAAGTTTTCATTTGGTTCAAGGAATTTAAAGCTCTCGTAGAGAATCAGACTGGTAAAAGAATTAAGTGTGTGAGAACTAACAATGGTGGTGAGTTTTGTTTGGAAGAGTTTGAATAGTTCTGTAAAGAATGAGGGATCAAGAGGCATAAGACAACTTTTTATACCCCACAACAAAATGGAGTTGCAGAAAGAATGAATAGGACACTGATGGAGAAGGCTAGGAGTATGCTTAGTGGAGTTGGCCTCGAACAAAGGTTTTGGGCTGAAGCTATGGTCATTGCTTACTATCTGGTTAACATATCTCCTACATCAGATCTTGTTGGTAAGACACCCATGGAGGTGTGGTCTGGTAAGAAGCCTTCAGTTAGACATCTTCGTGTTTTTGGTTGTGAAGCTTATGCACATTTGCCTAAGGAGAGAAGATCTAAGTTGGAAAACAAGGTTGTAAAATGTATCTTCATTGGCTATAGTGTTAGTGTGAAAGGATGCAAGCTTTGGGATCCTATGATTGGTAAGGTTTTGTATAGTACAAATGCTATTTTTAGAGAGCTAACACCTTCTCATATTGTTCTACAGCCAAATGAAAAAGAAATGAAAGAAGTTGTTGTTCAGTTGCCTCCTACCCCTGAGAAGACTGAACAGAGACACCATGATGGATCTGATGAGGAGGAGAGCTCTAGCAGCTCTGAAAATTTAGAAGAAGAGGTAGAACAACCTCAACCTTAGCCCTTGAGGAGATCCATGAGAGAAAGAAAGAAACCAGAGAGGTTTGGATTTTCTATGTTAGATTCTAGTTGTGCTTATGCCTTGATTACAAACACTAATGAGCCTAGATCTATGAAAGAGGCTATAGGTATGGAAGATGCAGGTTCCTAGATTGAGGCCATGGATGATGAGATGCCTTCATTGGAGAATAACAAAACTTGGAACCTATTTCCTTTGCCTAAAGGACGGAAACCTGTTGGAAGCAAATGGGTGTTTAAGAAGAAATTCTATGCAGATGGCAGTGTTGAGAGGTACAAGGCCAGATTGGTTTCAAAGGGGTATTCATAAGTGGAGGGAATTGATTATGGTGAAATATTCTCTCCTGTTGCAAAGCTTACATCGATTAGATTTTTGTTATCTCTAGCAGCATTGTATGATTTAGAGGTAGAAAAGATGGATGTGAAGACAGCTTTCCTTCATGGTGATTTGGAGGAAGAGATCTATATGTCACAGCCTGAGCACTATATTCAAAAAGGTAAAGAGTCTTTGGTTTACAGATTAAAGAAGTCTTTGCATGGTTTGAAAAAATCTCCAAAGATGTGGTACCTTAAATTTGATGCCTTTGTGTTGTCGATTGGTTTTCTGAGATCGAAATCAGATCATTGTGTTTATTTCAAAGTTGAAAATGATTGCCTTCTTATTATTGCATTATATGTTGATGATATGTTGTTGATTGGGAAGGGTATGGGTATGATTTTTTATTTTAAGTCTCAGTTGTCAGCACAGTTTGAGATGAAAGATCTAGGGGCAGCCAGGTATATTTTGGGTATGGAAATCAGCAGAGATAGGTCTAACAGAAAACTTTGGTTGAGTCAGATTAAGTATGTGAAGTCTCTATTGGACAAGTTTAGCATGGTAGATTGTAGACCATTATGTGTTCCTATTTCTATGGGAACAAAGTTATCTATGGATGATTGTCCAAAATCTCCTAGTGAGGTGGAGGACATGAGAAAAGTGCCTTATGTGAGTGCAATTGGTAGCCTTATGTATGCTATAGTATGTACTAGACCAGACATTGCCCAAGCAGTGGGAATCCTAAGCCGGTTTATGGCTAAACTTGGATGGGTACATTGGGATGCAGTTAAGAGAGTGTTCAGATATTTGAAGGGTACATCAAAGTATTCCACATGTTATCATGGAAACTCTTCTGGAGCTCTGCATTCAGTTTGTATTCATGGGTTTGTGGATTTAGATTGGACTGGTGACATTGACAGTAGGAGATCCACCAGTGCCTATGTGTTCACTATGTTTGGTGGTTCCATCAGTTGGATGAGTAAGCAACAACCTGTGGTTGCTTTGTCCACAATAGAAGTAGAGTACATGGCAGCTACTCATGCTTGTAAGGAAGCCATTTGGCTTAAGATACTGTGTTCATATGTTGGTGTTGATGTAGGACATATTACAATTTGTTGCGATAGTCAGAGTGCTATTTGCCTTACGAAGAATCCAACTTTCCATGCCAGAACCAAGCACATTGATGTGTGATTTCACTTTGTGAGAGATATGGTAGAGGGTGGAAAGTTAAGTTTGGAGAAGGTAGATATAGTAAAGAATGTTGCGGATGCATTGACAAAACCTGTGGACACAGAGAAGTTCAGATGGTGTTCAGAGTCTATGGGCCTCTCATTCTATAGCAATTAAATCCTGTTATTTCCTTTGGCTCTTACAAGGTGTTCAACAAGTGGGAGAATTTTAGGAATAAGGTGTCTTGACCTTGTATATTTCCTTACATTTGATATTTTCCAAATGTCAGCACTTTAGACAATGTGTAAGGTAATCATGACTGAAACGGTTATGACAGATTCCTATGACGGTCATTAATTTTTGTAAGAGCTAATTATGGAAGTTTTGATGATGGGTGAAGACATGAAAGACATATGGAAACTAATGAGTTGAGTACTATACACTCATCTGCAATCCTATTTTCTCAGAGAATGGTAAAACCCTAATACGGCTACTTTTGGAAGTTGCCCTAAAAAGTGAAGCACATGATATAAGTGTTTTTTAGGGTTGTGAATTAGAGTGAAGTTAGTGTATTATTGGAACATTTTTATGCTGCCAAATTTGTCTTCAAGTTTCAATTATCTCCTAAAAGAACTTTCATTGCAAATGTATTGTAAATAGTATTAGTTTTGATTAATACATTGTGCAGGTTTTGGAGTGCTGGGGTTTTTTACCGAAAGGTTTTCCCCAGGGTAAATCATTGTGTCATTCTCATTTTTCTATGTATGCATGTTATTGTATTATCATTCTATAATTGCTAAGGGTTAAATCTGAATTTGCACGATCCTCTTCTTGGGATTTTAGCATAGGGAATTATTTTCTGCACACTTAGTTTCCTTTCAATGTTTAAACAATAGAAACATAAGAGAAACCGGTTAAGAGAAAGTTAGAGCTTGGTGAGTTAGAAAAGAAAAGAGAAGAGTGAGTATACAAATTCCCAAAGAATCTGAGGAAGAGGAAGCCATTAAAGAGATGAATTTAGAAAAGGTATATTTCAAATTGTTGATTTCTAAGGAAATGATTACACGGTCAGATAAGTTAAGAGTATGAGCTGAGAGAAACAAAGAAAGACTAAAGAAGAAGGAGTAATCAAATTAGAAAAGGAAATATTGCACACCCTAGTACCTAATGTTGATATTGATGAAGAGGATAATGTCATTAATCAACTGGAAAAGCTAGAAAATTTAATACTGGAGGATACATCATTGTTGGATAGAGTTTCAATGTTAGTAGTTGAAGATTTCTATGAGAAGAAAAGGTTGGAAATGGTAAAGGCTTGCAGAAAGATGCTAAGAATCCAAAAGGTAATCTGAAAATTGTTGGTGAAATAGTGAAAAAAGTGTCAAAGCTATCTAAGTTTACAAGTGATATAGACAAGAAGGTAGAAGAATTTTAGAAGTAATTGGCTGAAACATTTGAGAAGTGTGATGTAACTTCTAGCAGTGCTACAATTTATCTAGCTAAAGTAAGAGATATGAGAGGCAAGCTAAAACTAATTTAGGATCAGCATGAACAAAATTTGAACACTTTACTTGATTTGAAATCATTTTTCACCCCTACTACTGATATAATGATAGTAAGTGTTAAGAATGTTGAGTACTTGATTGGGAAACCTAAGCCAGCTACACTGGATGAATTAGAAGATCTTCCAGGTAATCTTATGGGTCGAATATTGCACTTGTACATTTAAGGGAAATTTTGGAAACTACTTTGAGTATAGCTAAGAAAACTTACACATCTATATTTGACAAATTGTAGTGTCATTTGATTAAATTCAATGTGGACTTCAATTTTTCTTTACACCTTTGTCCTTGATGACAAAAGGGGGAGAATATGATGAATAGAACAATATGGTGAAAAAGTAAATGGGAACACACTTTTTTATTTTGAAGTATTATGAAAGGGGGAGAAATGGAATGGAGCAATATTGTGCATGGAGCACTATCAGTTAATGAAATGGAAATATTTTGGTGAATTTTTGTTGTGAGTTACTCTGAACAATGTTTTATGTCATTTTCATTTTATTTTTCATTGTTTTGTACACATTTCAAATTGACAAGGTTTGTCATCAATGCCAAAAGGGATAAATTGTTGGCATTGATCAACTAATTGGGAAAGATAGAAAAAATGGTACATGTCTGATCAAATATTGTCATTGATGGTTAAAAACACTAAACAATCTATCATCTCAATTGGTAATAACTGGTAATGAAGAATCTCACATGTACAACCTAAAACTCACTAAGTGACAAAGTAGCATGATGGAAAACTGATGAATGAATGCAAATTGAAGTATTATGAGGAGTGGTTTTACAAGATGATGTATTGTAACATGTTAGAGATGAATTGCACAACCGACTCTTGAAATGTTAATGTCTTATTTGGATTTCAATGATTAATCAGTATCTTGGAATAAACTTTGCAACATTATTTCTTTGATCGCTAAATGACAAATTGGTACAGATTTCAAGGTGAGTTTTGTTATGAAATTTATTTGAGTTGTCAAGATTCTATTGGTTTACTTGAATGGATAATTTTATCTAAGATTAACAATGATATGGAACATTCTACAAGAAGTTGAACCTAAAGTGTAAAATGACCTAAAGGAAAGTTTGAATTCTCAAGATTGGTGAATTGAGTGAGAGGAGAGATTAAAATTTAAGAGGAAAAATCAATGGTGTTGATTAAGCGATAGAAATAGTAAGAAATATTATAAAATATTATCTATGAAAAGGATACAAGAGGTTAAACAACTCTGTGAAGGATTAGTACAGATGATTGTGGAAATATTGGAAGGAGAGGTTTGAGTCACAGATAGTATGGAAGTGTGAGAAGCTAAAGGACATAAAGGATCTTATAAGAAAGGTGTGCTACTATAGATCAATCACTTGTTGTTCTCTCATAATTGCAGCAAGCTAATTCCTTTCACTGGGAGAGTCTCTAGATTCAGATTTTAATCTTCACACGAGGTAGACTTTCAAAGGTATTTATTTTACATCTCATAGTGTACTAGGCATCTCTCACAAGATGAATAACTCTCAGAAAGAGTTTTTGTAAGCCTTTCATAGGGCACCTTCCAAACTATAGTAGAGAAGATTATGGGTACCATTCCCACCATGGTTTTTCCCTCTCACAAGGTTTTCCACAATAGTCAAATAATTTTGTCACATGTGGTATGGTTTTGATGTTTTGGTTTTCATTTAATGCTTTATGTTTATGAGTGTGATCAACAATAATAGTTAATGCATTAATAATTAATTTACTTTTTTGTTTGTAACTAGTGATAAGAATTAGTTTAAATAGTTATATTGTTTACTACATTGATTCACCCCCCCCCCCCTCTCAGTACTATTATGCCCTACATACTCGTCCCTACATTNGTGATAAGAATTAGTTTAAATAGTTATATTGTTTACTACATTGATTCCCCCCCCCCCCCCTCTCAGTACTATTATGCCCTACATACTCGTCCCTACATTTTGTGGGCAAAATTTTGGGTCTCCCTTTTTTTCTTTTTGCCTTGTTCCTTTTCCTTTTGTTTTCCTCTGGCCTTTGCTTCTGCGAGTGTTGTTTCCTTTGCTTTTTGGTTTCTCTTCCTCTAGGACCCGGTCCCAGAGTGTTTGTGTTTTATTTGTGATGGTCAGATTCTGGACTCTAGGATTCTATGTCACTACTTCCTCTTTTTTTAGAGGTTGTGGTTGCATGAAGTCCACGAGACCGGAGTCCAGAGGTTTCCCTTTCTCAGGATTTGTGGAAGGAAGTAGTGTGTTTTTACCTTAGGGGTATAAATAAAGATTTACTTGTCACTTTCACATTTACCGTGAACAAGATTACCCAGAGCGATTAAGAGAAAAATTGTGATGAAGTGCGAATTTCTTTGGAAGTTTAACAGTGCTTTGCAGTTGAACTGATATTCAAGTTTGTGTGTGTTTTTGGTTTCCCTACAAGATTATGGGTATTCATGGTCTATGAAAGCTTCCTGGTTTGTAGAGCACCACTTGTGCTCCTGCTACCACATTTCCTGGTGTTAAGGTAGGTCCTTCAGCTCCCCTTTTTTCTTTTTCTTTGTTTATGCTTGTGCTTGGTTTTCTATTTTGGTTTTGTCCTTGTTTTTGTTTTGTTTCACTTTCTAGTTTGTCATCACCTCCCATTGGTGGGATGGCTCTGCAGGAGGGTTTTTCGCCTTCCTCAAGTTTTTTTCTTCCCTATAAATGGTGTAAATTAGTGTAGATTCTATAAATTCTTGTAGTTTCTTTGTAAAGTGTCTTAGTCTCACTATAAATTGTAGATAATCCCTAGGAATAGGGTCATTCCTATAAATTGCATCATTCTTGGCTTGCCTTATATATTTGGTTTGTACATTGTTGTGGCAACCCTTCCTATGGCAAGCTTGTTGCACTCTACACATTATAATCCAAGTTTCAAGCTCGCTTGCATGGTGTCCACCTAGTTCAAACTCGGCACCTCACCTGTTTGAGCTATAGTAGTTTTCTCTCTCCTCTGTCACTATGTCATTAATGGCAGGATTAATTTCCCCATGAGTGAGAATTCAAAAAACATCCCATCTGGCATTCATTTCACTCATGTCAACACATCTGTCATCATTAAGGGCCATTACGTCATTTATTGTGTGACCATGTGACAACCCTTGTCAGCCAATTATGGCTCACTACCTGGTCACTTTGATAATGTCTAGTTTATCTAGACTCCAGGTGCTGAGAAGTCCCCAGGCCTTCATCCCATTTTTTTGCATAAACTAATGCCCTGGAACCTCTAGGTGACAATTAGAATGCAGTCATTGTTAATTGTTATATTTCCTGGATTTTGATGCATACTAACATCTTTTGAATAGATGCAAAATGGTGGTGAACTCTCTAGAGTCCATAAAATTGTCTTATATTTTTATCACATGTATTGATGGTCGTTCGGTCTTGCAGGTTGTAGATTATCTAACAAAATGTCTAAAGTAACAACTCCTCCTCGAAGTCTGGAACTTCAAACTACCACCACTCGGGCAACCACAAAGATGAAGGTAGAAAAGATGTTGGCCAAGATTCCATTGACATCCAAATACCCGAGGGAGGGTGTCCTTTTGGGATCCAAAGTGGATTCCAAACTGCAGGATATCACCGACAAAGAGCCAGGACTATGGGCTGAACTACAGAGCCTTGTCTAGATGATGTACCAACAAAGGTCTGTCAGAGATGATATGGCAAAGAATGAGGTTGCCTCCAACATCATCAAAGCTGCATGTTTCCCCTACTCAGTGCAAGCACTGAAGCTAATCGTTCATTTGGAAAAGACCTACAACATCCCCACCTAGGTTTTTTTTCTTTCCAATTCTCTACCACTAAATTACCCAGTGTCCATTGTTACTCTACATACCGCCACTTTTTCTTCGAGACTGGGGATCCCGTAGTTCAGGTGTGCTATTATTATCTACATGTCTACGTCACTGAAAGAGTTTGAGGAAATTCCCACTCTTTCCTAGCAACATCTCAATTCCCACTGGCTAAATTCCCTGAGAAGGGATTATAAGAAGATGAAGCTGGAGATTCCCCATGAAGAATTCAAGGAATGCATACAAGCGGGAATCATCTTTTTATGTAGGCTCTTCAGAGAGCCCCATACCAAGGAATTTTTGGCATGGGTGTATTATTTCCTATACTACATCACTACCTACAGTCAGACCTTTGACTGGGTGACCATTATCACCAATCATGTGGACTACTAGCTAAAGAACGTTCTCTAGAATTTGAGGTTCCACATGACCTCATATGTGTTATGGGCATTGGCCCAACAAAGACCCACTCTTTGGGGTTTATAGACAATGGGAATTCTTGGGAATGGGCCCGACCAACAGTCCCATGGGAAAATTATCCCCATATCCAGTGGGAAGCCAGCTTCCCCCATTTCTGCAAGGTAAATGACACGTTCATTTACTTCAACATTTTGACACTTACTCAGGATTTTGGGTACCGGTTGTCAAAAGAGGAGATGACCTTGGTGAGTACATACGAAAACTATTTCATTCAATTCTAGTAGAATTCTTACATTTGTGTGACTGGGTTCTCTGGGAATCCCTACCTACTCCACAGGCATTGCCGGGATAGGATTATTCTTTTGGAGTTCTGTAGGCAAATCTTGGAACTTCACGCATTCTTCACATTGAAGAAGGTCACCTCCATTCCATTCCCAATCACTTGTGGGAACTATTCTTGCAGTCTCACAATGGATAAGGAAGCCGATAATGAATTGAAGAGCCTAGGACTGGCAGAGTTCCACCTTGCAAGAGACAATTTTGATCTAGTTGATAAGATAAGTATGGCACTGCCCCGGGCATCCACACCGAGATTCACATTGAAGATTTTTGGGTGGATTGTCAGGATGGTTTTGTCCTTTGGGCCTAGAATTACTCACAGATATCCAAAGGAATGATGAAGATCCTCAGCCTTTGGACCTTTCTGAAATATTTCTCAGATAGCGAGCCTCTAGAGGAAACAGCATACAAAGACCAAGGGATCGATAAGTTGGATCTCCCTCAGGTGGATTGGGACACACTGGATAATTTAACAATGGAGGATGTGAGTTGAAGCATCATAAAAAATAGTCACAGCTACTTTTCATAGGTGTGCAAAAGGAGTACCTGTAGGAGCCCAATTTTGAGGGGGTCTAATTTGACCTCTAGAGCCATGGGACTGAGCAAAGATAAGGGGAAAGAGAAGGAGGGCACCCCAACCCAAGTTACACCATAGGGTCTGCTCCCCATGTTGGAGAAAGTTCATATGCAGCTAGAGGCATCCTACCAAATAAATAAGAAACTTAGTGCCCATCTTTCTCATGATCTTCCAATCACTCCAATGGGATCTTCCCTCCCGGCATTATCCCCCTCATTAGCAACACTCATGAGCCAGCAGACAGAGGCTGATGTGGAGTCTATGGACATTCTAGATGTTGGGGCCCCATTACAGCTAAGAAGAAAGAAACAAAGGGTAGACCACCCCCTGAGCATAGATACGGTCCCCGATATGCCCAACATCCCCCAGGTGGAGATTATCCAGGACTCCCCTAAACTAGAGAATCCTCCAGCGGATTCCCCTCCACACAATGACTTCGATGATCTCTTCTAGATGGAAGATCTAGTGAACCTATAGGCCACTATGGTTAAAGTGGTGGAGGAGATAGATGCACAAGAAGAGGAGGTCTGGGAACATGAAAAGGAGCCAGAATAAGAAAAAACATAAAAGGACCCATAGGACATGGAGGAAACACTGGTCTAAGGGACCGAGATAGAACAAAGGCTGACATAAGATGAGTGATTAACAATGGCTATGTTACCTTGACCTTTGGTAGCAATCGTATCCCCATTCATCACACTCTAGGTACCTTTAGTTACTCTGGGTGATCAAACACCCCAGAGTATGACATTCAGCAAGGTAGTTTCAGCAGCCCAATAATCAAACATTGGCCAAACACCTCTGGTTTCTCCAGAAGACATGCCCGTGGAGAAGGATGTCCTAGAAAATAACACCAAAGAAGAATAGAAACAACAAGATGAGGGGGATAACCCAAAGAATGTGGATAGTGAAACCATAGATGCTAAAAAGAATGAGAAAGATCCCAATAATGTAGATGTTACTGGTGTCAGTGGAGACGGGGTCCTTAAAACCATAGATGAGAACTCCACCAAGGTGGAGCACACTAAAAACCCTAGGGAACAAAAAATGGAGAAAGAGTTTGATGTGACCATGGATACTAGGGATACACCACCAAATCCTAAAGAAGGCCTTGATGCTCAGGCCTTAGCAGCAAGACTGGCCCAACTACCACAATGGTTGGTAGAATCTAGAAAGAGAAAGGCCCCAGTGGTAGCAAGTGTTCCCCTCTCTTTGGTCAAGATGATGGCCTAGAATCAAGAGGCTAAGAAGCCCAAGAAGTCTCAGACCATCCATACTCTCTAGACCGATCTGGGAAGAAATACGGTTGCAATAGTTACAACAGCTCCCCCAGATATAGATGCAGAAATAGCAAGGGCCAAATATTATGCAATTACAGAGGTTCCTCAGGGGAGGAGAGATAAGAAGGGTGAACTACACCTACTGAAAGAAGCTACCTAAGAATTTGAGGCTTGGTATGACAAATAGGTGCAGAAGCTAAAGGAGGAAAGAGAGATGAATGAAAATCTCCTCAGGCTTCTCGTAGAATTGACACACCCATTGGTCGAGATCCATTCGAAATCCTACACCTCTAGAACACCGCTCCCACAGGGTGATATGGATGCTCTAAGGGCCATGAAAAAGAAGGTGCAAGCTATAGATAGCTGGGTCATAGATGAAATTAGGGTCGTAAGTCCATTCTTGGTGGAGATACTCCTGGACCTTTATCAGGTCAGCAATCTTGTGGGTGAGGTGAACTGCACTATGGTCTTGTGGAAAAAAGACATAGAGAAGTATTAAGAGTGGAGGAAAAAGTTAGAAGAAATAATAAACTTTGGGGAGGAAGCCATTATCGAAATGGGGATTTTAGGAGAAGATCCCTTTAGATTCCTCCAGGCCCAGCACTCCATACTTGGCCTCAAAATTGAGGTGAGAAAGCAACTGGTAGGGATCCTAAATAATAAGATTCTGGGAGTCCAGAATTCCTTAAGTTTATATACAACATTTGTATCAAGGGTTTCACTAATTGTTCCCTTCACAACCAGGACATGTACTCTGGTAGATTATGTTGTGGGGAAGCTTGATGAATTAATGGAATCTCGATACCAGTCCATCGGGGATTTTGATGGAGGGAAGTTGTCAAGGTTATCAAAGATGATGCTCCAGGCCCATGATTTAGTAAAGGTAGCTGCAAAAATTCTAGGATGAGGCCAGAGATATCAAAGAATAGTTTGGGGTCGTCAGTGACCAATGGAATAATGTCAAGAACATAGATGAGAGGATGGCATCAGCTAGATTTTGGAGGCCTTCAAGAAAAACAAGGAACTGTAAATTTCTCTAGACCCTAGATATTTTCACAAGAAGGGTGCAAGTTTTGTAAATTATTTATTCTTTGAGCGTAAGCTCCCGGACTCCAAAATTCAAATTCAAGATTTTGTATTCTTTCACAGTGACATGTGTCCAGGTTCCCAAAAGCCAACCGGTTAGTTTCAAGTAGTTAATAAGGGGTCAGCAAGTAGGTGAGCCTAATAAGGCATGTCAGACGAAGGGATGGCTCTGACAGGTGATTCTCCCGAGGCACCACTCCTACATTAACTACCTCATGTATCAAAGATAGTGAGTTGCATTCTATATTTATGAGGCATGTAGCCTCAAATATCGGGAAGATCAGATATCCTTTGTTAATACTCTGGCACTCTTCTCTATGTTGATTCTTCTAGTTTCTCTTCTTGTCTTCTTCCTCTATCTTGTCAGACCTCTTCTCTTTTCGAGGTGATTGTAAGTGGTGTAGGTGGTACCAGCCACCGGATAATGTATTTTATATGTTGAGTGTACAGTTAGATTAGGTTAGTTTTAGGGGAAACTATGTGTATCAATAAGAAGTCTGACCTCATAACAAGGGTCGGAAAAATTGATGATTTTGTAGTCTAGTAAGTAATAGAAAATAGCTTTTAATTTTCAATTCTTTTAGGATCTCAATGCTCAGTAGTTATTAGTAGCTAGATGATCCCTTGGAGCCATGGATGTATACACTAGTGATGCTAGAATGCTTTAAGTTAATGAAGAAGGAAGAACAATTTATGGCAATGATGTTGTTGTGGTTTTGATCTCTAAGTTCATGATATCTTTTTGTGATGTATGTTTCTAATGTCCTTTTCTCTAATGTTTTGTTTAGATTAATGATGTCATTCCCCCTTGCTATTGAATATGTATGAATCATTGGTTCTATATGTATTAGTATTTAGTGTAGTTCTTACATTTGAGCATGGTTGATATTTGAAATATGTTGCACAACTATAAGTGGAAGTAATAAACTCTAACTCAGGCCTATATTTTGTGATTTATTTGGTAAACTTAACATGCTTGCAGGAAACCCCATTCCCATTGCCAAAATCCCCGAAAAAGATGAGTAAAAGTAGCTATCCCCCCAAACAAATAGTCACTTTCTCAACTGAGCTTCCCCACACTGTTGAGACCTGACACTCAGGTGCTTGAAGGCCTAGAGGATTTATTCTCTAGAAAACCTTTACATGTGAAAATGGTCAGTACCCTAGTACCCGGTGACAACTTATTAATGTTGACAGGACCGGTCACAAAGTCTCGTCAATAGAAACTGGTGCTAGAAGGAGGGCATGAGCTCATCCCCTTTGGAAGATTTTGATTTTACACCGCCTGAGGGTTCCCCAAGCCATAGTTTTAGGAACCAAACTTTTAGTGGAATAGGGTCTTTCTCGCCCTTACACTTTGAAAGAATCCTTTGATCAACCCCAAATCCTGAAAAGATTGTTGAACTTGAGCTTCCTGCTCAAAGGAAAAGGACCCCTCAAGTGAAACAGCCAGCCAACCTTATATGGGGATTCATTACACCTTAGAATACCCAAGTCCCTCAGATAATCCTGGGGACCAATGCTCAACCTAGAAAAAATCTAGTAGCCCTGATGGAAAATTACTTCAGTAACACTGGGTCCCCAATGGGGAAATTCCCCGGTGCCACCAATGATCTTCCTCCGCATCTAGAGAAGATCTGTCCCAAATATGAGCATCTAGGCCCACAAACCATAGAAGAACATCTTCAAGCCTACAAGGATGCCATGAACTGACACTAGATACAACATCAGAATGTTGTAACCAGGATGTTCCCTCTATCTTTAGGATAGAATGAGTTAAACTAGTACCTCAACTTGTCGGCCAACTCCATCAATAGTTGGCAGGATATGGAAGATGCTTTCCTAGTGGCCTTCTGTGTTCATGTGGACCCAGCATGGTCCCATAGCCAGTTTATCTCTATCAAGAAGGAACTAAATGAACCCCTTGCCACATTCAACCATCAATTCAAATTTGCCTTGAAGAGGTGTACGGGCCCCTTCATCCCATCCACTGACATAACCATCTAGATATACCTGAATGCTTTGGGCCCCATTGTTGCCACTCTCCTTTGGAGAACCACTATCACCAATGACCAGCATACTCTGGCAAAGGTTTACAACCTAGCCTTGGAGTTGTCCTGTAGTTTGAGAAAAGCTCGTAGTGGGATTGGACAAATCCTACCATTCAACATGATACCCAATGGAACTCCTTACACCAGGGGATAAAACCCCAATCCAGTAATGGGTACCCTGACGATGGCCATGGGACCACCGCTGATAGACCAGCAAGCCTGGTACTTTTATACATCTCAAGCCTAGAAAATACCAAGTCTAGAGTTTTTCCCTAGAACCAGCCATAGAAAATGCAACAACCCTTGATGCAACCCTTAGGAGTACCTATCTTCTAGTCGCCCATGGCTGGAGGATTGTCGTCCTCAACTCTGGGAGCTGCTGCCACTTTCCCTCAGAACCCACCACAACAACTGTCACATTATGACACAAATACCCATCTTTCAGTCGAGGTTGAATCCCTTCGGTGACTAGTTTCCTCTCTGATGATGGAAATGGGACAGCTGAAGGTGGGGCCTTCCATGCCTCACAGCTCTAATTCCTAGAGAGGGAATATTTTCTCCAGACAATGAAATACCAATTCTAGAGGTCAGAACAACAATAATCAGCCTCGGTGCAATGTAACAACAATATAAATGTTAGAGGTCCTCCTCCAAACTAAAACACCAATCAAGGTGGTGCTAGACCCAATCATTCTGCACAGCTTGTAGAATTCCACCCCCTGACTACATGGTGTAGATTGCATGACACCAGCTCTTATTATGAGGTGAACTGTGCCACACTAGAGAAGATCATCATGATCTCCCAGTCAGATAGACAACCACCTATCATTCCTACTCCCCCAAAATCATCCGCATCAGAGCCTCCTCACACAGCCTTCATGTGTGAGACCATCTTCTTTAAGATAGAAAAAGAAGATGAAGAAGAACCCAAATTACAGGGGTTCTTAGATAAATTTATCTCAGCCTTTGAGGCCAATTCCTTCACCAGCCCATGGACTCCCTACAACACTTGGAGTTAGGCTAGAAAAGGGTCATCTTACACTCTAATGCCTCCCAAAAATACCTCTCTCAATGACAACACAACTGATCACTCCTTCCCTCCGCAAGGACCTGGCTCTAACCAATCCAGGGATCCGACCGAGGGAAGTCAACTTTACCTAGGGGAAGGTTTGACATCACTAAGGCATTAGAGAAAACCACCACCTCCATGACCTTGATGGAAGTTTTGTTGAATTATCCTGAGTAGAAGAAGTCCCTTCTGAAGCTCTTGGGTAACACGGAAGATGTCAGTCATCCACCAAAGACTGTCACATTCAATGATGCCAACTCAATTGTCTTCCAGGGAAACACAGAGGATCCTCTCTTCCTACTAGGCCTAAACATTCAAGGGAAGAACCTTTACAACTGTCTGGTAGATTTTGGTGCTTCGGGAAACATCATGCCCTTATCTATCTACTAGAAGCTCAAACTCACTCCCACTCCATCCAAAGGCGTGGTAGTCTAGCTAGACAAAACTATAGTGAAAATGGTGGGTGAGCTGAAAAATGTCTAGATTTAGCTCATCCAAGACCCCTAGATATCGAGTACAATAGACATCCAAGTGGTGGACATCCCTAAAACCTACCAGATGTTGTTAAGTCAAAATTGGTCTAAGGCCCTTAATGGGTATTTCTCCACGAACTTCTCCCACTTGTGGCTCCCCTGGAAGGGGAAATTGAATCAAATCTAGGTGGAGAGTGAACCCAGGATGAAGCAGGCCCTCACCAAAGTTGGGAGGGTAAATGAAGTCCTTTTCTCTAAATCTTCCCCTGGAGTATACCCACTGTTGGAGATCCTAACATTTGATTTCACTCTTGGGTTGGATCCCATAGTCGCTCAGAGAATTTAGGACCTAGACGAGAAACTAAGGGTGAGGTAAACTCACAAGGTAACATGGTAACTCCTGCCACACTCTTGTCTAGCACTTGGTGTCGGGTACACTACCAGAAACACTTTGAACTAGAGTGTGAACCTTGCATTGTTTTTTCTACCTGCCACATCAACAACCTCTGGGAGAAAGAACATAAAGCAGGTTTGTCTGGATTAAACAATCCATTCAGTGGTACACCTAAGGTTTCATTTGTCTAGGAACCCAAACCAGAGGCTTTTCTAGAGGAAGACATCACCCATGCACCATCAAATCTAGAGGAATCACCTCCCAACCCTCCAAAAATCAATCCAAATGCCACTTCGCCTTCCTAGCCCTAGAAATTGAACAACGACTTGTGGACCCTAAATTTTTATGGGTCCCAGTCTAAACAAGGTTGTGAGGCCAAAAAGGAGCTAATCAACCCATGGGGGAAATCCTTCCTCACGTCTTACAAGTTGTAATTTGACTGCACCAATAATTTCATGGAGTATGAGGCCTTGGTCCTTGGACTCTTGTTCGCATTGAGAAAAGGGATCACCCACCTCCAAGCAATGGGTGATTTAGAGCTGATAGTAAAATAGGTCTGGAGCCAATACACGTGTCATGATAAAAGGCTGGATGCATACCGCAACTAGGCATGGAGCCTAATTGAAGAATTTGATGCTTTTGGCATTGAGCTTATTCCCCAAAAATGTAACTACATTTTGAATGCCCTTGTCATGTCTTCCAACACCCTTGAGCCAATGGATGGCTCCTGACTCTGAAATTTTTATGTTGAGATGGTTCCCACCCCATCCATCCTAGATAATATCACCCACTTTAAGTTTTTTGAGGATGACCAACATATTCTAGCCTTCATGGCTAATGTTGGCATCTTCGAGGATCAGATAGTGGAAGAAATGGATCATGATGATACCAGGCAGGGTGAAGAAGATGACGGGATCATCGACCTACCCACCAACACCATCCTAAAGGGGATGGTAGCTCTTGAAATCATCTTTGATTTGGACCCTCGGGGTCAAGATAAGATATCATCCTCCTCTAAGGGAGGAAAATTTGAAAAATTCAACATCGGCAAGGTTGATGAAGAAATATTTGTGCACATTGGCACCTCCTGCTCCCCGGGGGAGAAAGAGAAGATTCTCACAGTTCTCTGAGAATATATTGACATTATCGCATGGGGGTATGAAGTCTTAAGATCTATGACACATCATTCATGACTCATACTATCCCACTAAAACCAGATGCCAAACCCTTCCAGAAAAATCAAAGGCCAGTAAACCTATTGATCGAACCTCTAATTCATAAGGAGGTTCAAAAATTGCTATCAGCCCAGATTATCTTTCCTATCTGGAACACAACCTGGGTTGCCAACCTCATTCCTATGTGAAAGAAGAACGATGAGATCTTCCTATGTATGGATTTTTTCAATTTAAACAAGGCATCCAAGAAGGAAAATCACCCTCTCCCCTCATTTGATGAGGTGCTACAAATTGTTAACATCTCCCAAATGATGTCCTTCCTAGATGGGTACTCTGGATATAACGAGGTTATGATTAAATATGAGGATAGAGATAAAATAGTGTTCACCACCAAGTGGGGAAGGTTTGCATATTGGATAATTTCCTTTGGCCTCATTAACATGGGGATGACATTTCAAAAGGCTATGGACATTACGTTTGAGGGCCTGGTAAACAAATGCATAATCATCTATATGGATGATTTAACAGTCTTTTCTTGGGACAGGCATGACCATTCCGCCCACCTTGCTCAGATTTGTGAGAGATGTCACTAGTATGGTATCTCCCTCAACCCCAAGAAATGCATATTTGGGGTCATAGAAGGGAAGTTTCTCAGGCATATAGTCTTTGAGAAGGGGATATCCATCGACCCTAAGAGAGTTGAAGCACTACTAAATTTACAAATGCCCATAAGTAAAAAGGAAATGAGATCGTTCTTTGGAAAGATAAATTTTGTCTGACGGTTCATAACTGGATTTGCGGAGATAGTTAAACCACTCAATGACATGATGAAGAAAGATTGAGTGGAGCCCTAAAGCAAAGTGAGCATTTTCTTAGATCAAGCAAATCATAGTAGAGGCACCAGTCCTAGAAAGTTTAGACTATTCCCTCCCATTCCACATATACTCCTTTGCTTCACCACATTCTGTAGTGGTATTCCTCACCCAGAAAGTTGAAGGGGAAGAATGACCCATTTCTTTCATGAGTTCCCCCTTCAAGAACACTGAAGTCCGATATTCACCTTTGGAAAAGCAGGATTTTTCTCTAGTCCAGGCCATGAAGAAATTTCAGCACTATATTCTCTGGAGCAAAGTGTATGCTATCATTCTGGACCAGGCTGTTAAATATTTACTGCTGCAGAGTGAACTGGGCAAATGTCAGGGGAAATGGATGGCCATCCTCCAAGAAAATGATCTAGAAATGCAATCAATGAAGATAGCCTGAGGCCAAGGACTATGTAGAGCAATGGCAGAAGTAACTCCAAGCATTGAATGTTAAACTTATACGGTGGAGTCCATCACTCAAGACCCATGGTATTCCAATCTTGTGTACTTATTTCTCAATAACAGATTCCTGGAGGGGCTTCCCCCAAACAAATGTCATGCCCTATGACTGAAAATCTCACATTTCATGATAAAAAATAGAACACTTTTTCACAAGAATTTCGAAGGGATTTACCTCCAGTGCATAGATAGGGACCAAGCTACAAAAATGATAGAAGAATTCCATGAGTAGTTCAGAACCGAGCATGGCTCAGTTGATGCCACTACCCACTAGATTCTCCAAGCTAGATACTACTATCCCTTCATCTTCAAAGACGTCTTATCTCACGTGAGGAAGTGCCACACTTGCCAAACCGTAGTTCATTATGAGTGAAACCCGGCCATGCCTTTGCAGCCGGTCTTTGAGGTTTGACCTTTTTCCCAATTGGAATTCAATTTTATCAAGGAAATCAACCCCAACTCATCCACCAACCACTGGTATATCCTAACTGTGACCAATTACTGCGCCTGGTGGTTCAAAGAAATTACATGCAAGAACAACACAGCAGATGTAGTTATCAAATTCTTGGAAGAAAACATAGTCACCAGGTTCGGAATGCCCTTCACTATAGTGTCTGACAACGGTCTAGGATTTTCTTTAGCACAATTACTATAATGGACCTATGAGAGGAAGATCACCTTGAAGTTATCCAGCAACTATTATCCCCAGGGTAATGGTGTGGCTGAGTCTACCAATAAAAATCTGCTGGAGGTGATCAAACACTTATTAGAAGAGAACCCCTGGGACTGGAACCAAAAGCTTTGGTTCACTCTTTGGGAGGATTACATCAAAATCAAGGCAGCCCTGGGGACTTCCCCATTTCATCTGGTTTATGGCCAAAATCTTGTGTTCCCTATCAACTTACAAATCTCAGTTTTACAGTTTATGAAGAAATTTAACAACTGGGACAACATTGTGGAAGTTCGGATCCTGAACCTGGTGAGAATGGAAGATCAAAGAGACATGACACTGGAACATTTTGTGCATCATCAAGCATTTAGAAAGTGATGGTTTTACTACAGAGCCTAATACAAGGTCTTTCAAGGTTTGGACCTAGTCCTTCTGTGGGACAAGGCCTGGAAGAAGAAAGAAAAGCATGCCAAATTTTAAAGGCTCTGGCTCAGACCATATCTAATTTTTGAGATCTACTGGGCTAATACCTATCACCTCAGTACCATGACAAGAGAATTTGTTCCATTTCCCATCAATGAATAGTTTCTTAAGCACTACTTTGAATGAGGCAGATGGTAAATTTGCCTGAAGTTCTATTATATGTAAAGGTTTTCCCGCTTGTAGATATCCTATCCCGGTGCTCCTTGGGATTACCTTGTCCTTGTAAATAGTTTGTTGTCCGTGGTCTTCTGGGGCCGCCTTCTTTCCTTTTTTCTTGTCTTTGGTTTCCTTTTTTGCTTTGTGCTTTGTTTTCTTGGTTCTCGGTGTGTTTCCCTCTTCTTGTAGATAGGTATGCTTCGCATAACATCTGGTCCCTGGAATGGTACCTTATGCATCTGGTTAGTCCAAAATCTATTGTTAGCATGGTGGATTTTTTCTAAACTTCAAAGTTATTGTGTGTGTATGGTAAAATGTTATGGGTAATCTTCATTAGATTCATATATTGAAAGTCTTGACATCAGTTAACATAAAATCTAAGAAGCAAGTAATCACATGGTCCTTGAGGGAAAATCGGTTGCATTGGTTGTTGGCCGAATCTGAAAATCATAAAAATATCTCAGGTCCAGAATGTCTCTCCTATTCAACAAATTAAAATGGATGACAAAGTGAAAGAAGTTTGTCATGAAAATTAGCTAAGTTTAAGGTTCACAGTGAAATAAGTACCACCTTCCCCATCTTCAAAAGAAAAGAAAAGAAAGAACTGAATAATAGCAAATTCCAGTATCTGGGGGATTGTGCAAGATGTAATGATTTTGGTTTGATGTATTCAGTGTCTCTTCTTTGTTTCTCCCGGAAGTCATCGGCTTGATTTTATTTCAAATCACACACCTCATGACTGACAAAAGATTAAAGGATTGAATCAAGGCTGAGTCAGATTCCTCAAACACCTCACACCTTGCAAGCAGAATACTCCAGGTAAAGGTGAGTATTGGTTTTGCTAACCAGAGATTTTGTAGTTCTCAAATGCACTAAGACATTTGTCCCAGTGGGTTGCCATTTTTTATGCCCTACATACCCATCCCTACATTTTGTGGGCAAAATGTTGGGTCCCCTTTTTTATTTTTTCCTTGTTCCTTTTCCTTTTGTTTTCCTCTAGCCTTTGCTTCCGCGAGGGTCGTTTCCTTTTCTTTTTGGTTTCTCTTCCTCTGAGACCCGATCCTGGAGAGTTTGTGTTTTTTTTGTGCTAGCCGGATTCCAGACTCTGGGATTCTATGTCACTACTTCCTCTTTTGTTAGAGGTTGAGGTTGCATGAAGTCCCCAGGCCCAGACTCTAGAGGTTTGCCTTTCTCAGAATTTGTGGAAGGAAGCAATGTGTTTTTACCCTAGGGGTATAAATAAAGATTTACTTGTCACTTTCACATTTACTGCGAACAAGATTACCCAGAGCAATTAAGAGCAAAATTGTGAATTAAGTGTGAATTGCTTTGGAATTTTAACAGTGCTTTGCAGTTGAGCTGATATTCAAGCTTGTGTGGGTTTTTGGCTTCCCTGCAAGATTGTGGGCATTCATGGTCTATGAAAGCTTCCTTGTTTGTAGAGTACCTCATGTGCTCCTCCTCCCACATTTCCTGGTGTTAAGGTAAGTCTTTCGACTCCCCTTTCTAGTTTTGCTTTGTTTTTGCTTGTGATTGTTTTTCTCTTCTGATTTTGTCCTTGTTTTTGTTTCATTTCACTTTCTGGTTTATCGTTGCCTCCCGTTGGTGGGATGGCTTTGCAGGAGGGCTATCCTCCTTCCTCACATTGTGTTCTTCCCTGTAAATGGTGTACATTAGTGTAGATTCTATAAATTCTTGTAGTTCAATTGTAAAGTGTCTTAGTCTCACTGTAAATTATAGATAATCCCTAGGAATAGGTTCATTCTTATAAATTGCATCATTCCCCAACTTCCCTTGTATATTTGGTATGTACATTGTTTTGGCGACCCTTCCTATGGAAATTTCATTGTGCTCTACACATTATAATCCAAGTTTTGAGCTCAAACGTATGGTGTCCGCTTGGTTCAAACTTGGCACCTCACCTGTTCGAGCTATGGTGGTTTTCTCTCTCCTTTGACACTTCATTAATGGCAGGATTAATTTCCCCATGAGTGAGCATTCAAAAAAAATCAAATCTGGCATTCATTTCATGCATGTTAACACATCTGTTGCCATTAAGGGCCATTACGTCATTTATTGCAGGACCACATGACAACCCTTGTCAGCCAAGTATGGCTCATTGCCTGGTCACTTTGATAACGGCTAGTTTCTCCAAACTCTAGGCGCTGAGAAGTCCCAGGGCCTTCATCCCATTTTTTTGCATAAACCAATGCCCCAAAACCTCCAAGTGATGATTAGAATCCATTCGTTGTTAATTGTTATATTTCCAGTATTTTGATGCATACTAACATCTTTTGAATAGGTGTAATATGGTGGTGGACTCTCCAAAGTCTGTAAAATTATCTTATATTTTTATCACATGTATTGAAAATCATCTGGTCTTGCAGGTTGTAGATTATCCAACAAAATATCTGAAGTAACAACTCCTCCTGGAAGTCTGGAACTTCCAACTACCACCACTCAGGCGACCACAAAGATGAAGGCAGAAAAGATGTTGGCCAAGCTTCCATTGACATCCAAATACTTGAGGGAGGGTGTCCTTATGGGATCCAAAGTGGGTTCCAAAATATAGGATATCACCAACACGGAGCTCAGACTATGGGATGAACTATAGGGCCTTGTCCAGATGATGTACCAACAGAAGTCTGTAGGAGATGATATGGTGAAGAATGTGGCCACCTCTGGTATCATCAAAGTTGCATGTTTCCCCTATTTGGTGCAAGAACAAGAGCTGATCCTTCAACTAGCAAAGCACTACAACTCCCCCACCTAGGTTGTTTTGCTTTCTAATACTCTACCACTGAATTACCCAGTGGCCATTGTTACTCTGGATGCCAGTACTTTTGATTCAGGACTGGGGATCCCCTAGTCCATGGGTGCTATTTTTATCTCTATTTATGCATCACTGAAAGAGTTTTAGGACATTCCCACTCTTGCTCGGCAACATCTCAATTCCCACTAGCTAAAGTCCCCGATAAGGGATTACAAGAATATGAAGCTGGAGATTCCTCGCGGAGACTTCAAGGAATGCATATAGGTGGTAATCATATTTTTGTGTAGGCTCTTCAAAGATCCCCATGCTAGGGACTTTTTGGTATGGATGTATTATTTCCTATGTTGCATCACCACCTACAGTCAGACCTTTGACTGGGTGACCATTATCGCCAATCATGTGGACTTCCAGCTAAAGAATGTTCTCCAGAATTCAAGGTTCCACATGACCTCATATGTGTTATGGGAAATGGCCCAACAAAGACCTTCTCTTCAGGGTTTACAGATAGTGGGCATTCTTGGGAATGGGCCTAGCTAGCATGTCCCATGGGAACATTATCCCCAAATCTAGTGGGAAGCCAACATCCCCCATTTTTGTAGGGTAAATGACACACTCATTTGCCACAACATTTTGACACTTACTCAGGATTCTGGGTACCAGTTTTTCAAGGAGGTAATGACCTTGGTGAGTACATACGGCAACTATTTCATTCAGTTCCATTAGCATTCTTACATTTGGGTGACCGGGTTCTTCGGGAAGCCCTACCTACTCCCCTAGCATTACGGGGATAGGATTATTCTTTTGGAGTTCTGCAGGAAAATCTTGGAACTTCATGCATTCTTCACATTGAAGAAGGTCACCTCCATTCCATTCCCAATCACTTGTGGGAACTATTCTTCCAGTCTCACAGAGGCTAACAAAGCCAACAATGAATTGAAGAGCCTAGGACTAATAGAGTTCCACCTTGCAAGAGACAATTTTGATCTAGTTGATAAGATAAGTACGGCATTGCCCCAGGCATCCACACCGCATAAGAGTCACATTGAACATTTCTGGGTAGATTCTCAGGATTGTTTTGACCTTCGAACCCGGTAGTACTCATGGATTTCCAAAGGAGTGATGAAGAGCCTCTGCCTTCAGACCTTTTTGAAATATTTCTCAGACAGCGAGCCTCTGGAGGACCCAGCATGCAAAGACCAGGCAATTGATAAGCTGGATCTCCCTCCCTTAGATTGGGATACCCTGAAAAATTTAACAATTGAGGATTGAGTTGAAGCATCATAGAAAATAGTCACAACTACTTTGCACAGGTGTACAAAAGGAGTACCCGTAGGGGCCCAATTTTATGGGGGTCTACTTCAACCTCTGGAGCCACAAGACCAAGAAAAGACAAGGTGAATGACAATGAGGGTACCCCAGCCCAAGTTAAACCCTGAGGTCCACTCCCCATGTTGGAGAAATTTCATATGCAGCTTGAGGCGTCTCACCAAATAAGTCAGAAATTCAGCGCCCAGCTTGCCTGTGGTCTTCCAATCACTCCAATGGGATCTTCCCTCCCAGAAGGATCCCCCTCATTAGCAGCACTCATGAGCCGGCAAACAGAGGTTGATGTGGAGTCTAAAAAAATTTTGGATGTTGGGGCCCCATTACAGCTAAGAAGAAAGAATCAAAGGGTAGACCACCCCCTAAGCAGAGGTATAGGCCCCAACATTCCCAACATCCCCCAAGTGAAGATTATTCCTGACTCCCCTGAACTAGAGAATCCCTCAAAGAATCGTATGGCGGATTCCCCTCCACACGATGACTTCGATGATCTCTTTTGGATGGAAGATCTAGTGAACCTACATCCCGATATGGTTAAGGAGGTGGAGGAGATAGATGCATAAGAAGAGGAGGTCTGATAACATGAAAAGGAGCAAGAATTGGAAAAAACACAAAAGGACCCATAAGACGTGGAGGAAACACTGATCCAGGGGTCTGATACATAACCAAGACCAACACAAGATGAGTGGCTGAAAATGGTTGGGGGACCCAGACCTTTGGGGGAAACTGTATCCCCAGTCATCATGCTCTAGGTACCTTTAGTTACTATAGGTGATTAAAAGCCCTAAAGTATGACATTCGGCGAGGTATTCTCAGCGGCCCAACAATCAAACATTGGCCAAACACCTCTGGTTTTTCTTGAACGTGCCCATGGAGAAGGATGTCCTAGCAGATAACATTAAAGAAGAACAAGAATAACAAGATGAGGGGGATAAGCGCAAGAATGTGGATACTGAAACCACAGATGCTAAAAAGAATGAGAAAGATCCTAATAGTGTAGATGTTACTAGTGCCAGTGGAGACAGGGTCCTCGACACCACCGATGAGAGTGCCACTAGGGTGGAAGACACTAAAAACCTTAGGGAACAAGAAAAGGATAAAGAGTCTGATGTGATCATGGATACTGGGGATACACCACCAGATCCCAAATAAGGCCCTGACGCTTAGGCATTATCAACAATATTGCCCCAGCCACCGCAATGGGTGGTAGAATCTAGAAAGAGAAAGGCCTCGGTGGTAGCAAGTGTTCCACTCTCTTTGGCTGAGATGATGGCCTAGAATCAAGAGGCTAAGAAGCCTAAGAAGTCCTAGACCATCCATACCCTCCAGACCAGTCTGGGAGGAAATACAGTTGCAATAGTTTCAACACCTCCCCTAGATACAAATGCGGTAACAGCAAGGGACAAAGATTATGTAGTTATAGAGGTTCCTCTGGGGAGGAGAGATAAGCAAAGTGAATTGGACCTGCTAAAATAAGCTACCCAGGAAGTCAAGGCCCGGTATGAAAAACAGGCACAGAAGCTAAAGGAGGAAAGAGAGAAGAATGAAAATCTCTTCAGGATTCTCACATAATTGACATAACCACTGGTCGAGATCCATCTGGAAGCCTCCATATCTAGAACACTGCTGCCATAGGGTGATATGGATGCTCTAAGGTCCATGAAAAAGAAGGCAAACACTTTAGATGGCTAGATTGTAGAGATAATCAGGGTCGTAAGCCAATTCTTGGTGGTGACACTCTCAGACCTTTATCAGGTTAGCAATCTTGTGGGCTAGGTGAACTACGTCGTGGTCTTATGGCAGAAAGACATGGAGAAGTATGAAGAGTAGAGGATAGAGTTAGAAGAAATAATAAAGTTTGGGGAGGAAGCCATTACTAAAATAGGTATTTTGGGAGAAGAGTCCTTCAGATTCCTCCAGGCCCAGCACTCCAAACTTGGCCTCAAAATTGAGGTGAGCAAGAAACTGGTATGGGTCCTAAAGAATAAGATTCTGGGAGTTCAGAATTCCTTAAGTTTATATACGTCATTTGTATCAAGGGTTTCACTAGTTGATCCCTTCACTACCGGGATGTGTACTCTGGTAGATTATGTTGTGGGGAAGTTTGATGAATTAATGGAATCTTGGTACCAGTCCACCGGGGATTTTGATGGAGGAAAGTTGTCAAGGTTATCAAAGATGATGCTCTGGGCCCATGATTCAGTAAAGGTAGCTGAAGAATTTTGGGATGGGGCCTGAGATATCGAAGAATAGTTTGGGGTCATCAGCGACCGATGGGATAATGTTAAGAACATAGATGAGGATGGCATTGGCCATATTTTGGAGGCCTTCAAGAAAAACAAGGAACTGTAAAGTTCTCCAGACCCCAGATATTTTCACTAGTAGGGTGAAAGTTTTGTAAATTCTTTATTCTTAAATCATAAGCTCCCAGACTCCAGAATTCTAGATTAAATATTTTGTATTCTTTTACAGTGACCTGTGTCCAGGTTCCTGAGAGTCAACCGGTAATTTTCAAGTATTTAATAAGGGGTCGGCAAGTAGGTGATCCCGATAAGGAATGTCAGACTGAGGGATGGCTCTAACAGGTGATTCTCCTGAGGTGCTGCTCCCGCATTAACTACCTCATGCATCGAAGACAGTGAGCCACATTCTACATTTATGAGGCATGTACTTGTAGCCTTGGATATCAGGAAGATTGGATTTCCTATGTTAATACTCTAGCACTCTTATCTATGTCGATTCTTCTAGTTTCTCTTCTTGTCTTCTTCCTTTGTCTTGTCAGACCTCTACTCTTTTTGAGGTGATCGTAAGTGGTACAGGTAGTACCGGCCACCGGATAATCTATTTTATGTTGAGTGTATAGTTAGATTAGGTTAGTTTTAGGGCAAACTATGTGTATAAATAAGAAGTCTGACCTCATAACAAGAGTTGGAAAAATTGATGATTTCGCAGTCCAGTAAGTAATAGAAAATAGCTTTTCATTTTTAGTTGTTTCAGGAGCTCAATGCTCAGTAGTTATTGGTAGTTAGATGCTCCCTTGGAGCCATGGATGTATACACTAGTGATGATGGAATGCTTTAATTTAATGAAGAAGGAAGGATAGTTTATGGCAATCATGTTGTTGTGGTTTTGATCTCCAAGTTAGCGATATATTTTTGTGATGTATGTTTCTAATTTCCTTTGCTCTAATGTTTTGTTTAGATTAATGATCTCATTCCCCCTTGCTATTGAATATGTATGAATCGATGGTTCTGTATGTATTTAGTATTTAGTGTAGTTCTTACATTCGAGCATGGTTGATATTTCAAATATGTTGCACAACTATAAGTAGAAGTAGTAAACTCTAACTCTGGCCTATCTTTTGTGATTTATTTGGTAAACTTAACATGCTTGCAAGAAACCCCATCCCCATTTTCAAAATCCCCAAAGAAGATGAGTAAAACTAGTTATCCCCCCAAACAAATAGTCACTTGCCCAACTTAGCTTCCCCGCACCGTTGAGACCTGACACTCAGGTGCTTGAAGGCCCGGAGAATTTATTCTCTTGAAAACCTTTATAGGAAAAGTTGGCTAGTACCCCGGTACCTAGTGACAATGTATCACTATTTATAGGACCGGTCACAAAGTCTCATCAACAAGTACATTACATAGTGCTTAATACCCAACAAGATGAGGGAGAGAGAGAGAAGGGGGAGGAGGAGAGAGGATAAATATATGAATATGGTGAGAGAGAGAGAGAGAGACCCTATACTAGAATTCTCTCTCCCTTTCCCCCTCTCTCTTTCCTCATCTCTCAGTCTCTCCCTCTTTCCAACCTTTCTCCCTATCCCTCCCATTTCTCTCTATATATCTTCCCTAGCTCTCCCTCGCATCTTCCTTTATCTCTCTCCACTAACTCTAAAAACCATAACCATAATATATCAACCCTTAATCCTTTCTCACTTCTCCCTCTCTCTTTCCCCTCTATGTCTCTCCCTCTCTCTCCCTCTCTCCCTCTTTTCTTTCTCTCTATATTCACCACCTCTCCCCCATCTCCCCCTCTATCCCCTAAACCCCAAAGTTTTTATATAGAACCTAATCAATCTCAGAGATTAATTTTTCCCAAATTGTATCGATGTAGTTTCTCCCCAAATTATTCAATGGGGGTTTGGTGGTAGCTCCCCCAAGATGGGGTCAAGGTGCAGTTCCCCTTTTGACATTTTTGGGGAAGCATCCATAGCAGGGTCAAGGGGAAACACCTCCAATAGTTTCAAGGGGTAGCTTCCCTTGTGAGGTTCTTGGTTCAGTGGTCCTAGCAAGGTCAGGGGCATCATCCCTTGTGAGGTCTAAGGGAAGTGCCCCAGGTGTGCTCCCTATCATTGTACAGGGAAGGGTCGACTGGCAATGCCCCCTCTACCAAGACTAAATTAGAACCTTGAGAACCACACAAAACTCCATGGCACACACCATTTGACTTGATTTTGACAAACTTGATCAGAGAGAGAGAGAGAGAGATTTTTACAGGGACATCTGGCACATGCCAAATTGGCTTGGTGTTCCCAAGCTTAAGGCTCGGCACACCAAACCATATGGCATGTGCCATATAGGGTGCACATCATATGATTTTTTTTTGGACCAAAAAGTTGAGTGGCATCTTTTTGGTCCCCCATATTTGTGCACTTACATATATAGGGATAGTGGGTTGGGTAGAGGATAGGTGATGTCTTCACTATATGATCATGCTACTATACATAACCATTTGATGAGAGATGATGATTGAGAGATAAAGGTCTGGAAGAGTCTTGAGGTAGTTTGTGATAGTGCAGGATGTTCTAGAGCCTAAGCAGACTATTTAATGCATTACATGGGAGAGGGTTTCCAAGTTTGAACACTCATTAGATAGGGTAGGGATATTATATACTTGAAGGAGGTTACAGCTAGTAGATTGGGATCCCACAAGATGACTTATATATCTAGGGGTGATAGCATCATTTACAACCTTGTGGAGGGAGAGAGAGCTACGGCCATTGGGGAGATCGGTTTTATCAATATTGAGTGTGTGATAAAGGAATTAGGTGGTAGCAATGGGAAGATAGGTGACCTTTAATAGGCCTACACAGAGGGGGAGATTAGTAGATGTGATTTAGAAATATGGGGAAGCAATATAGGGGCCCAAGAGGGGAGTTATTTGAGGGGATAGATGGAGAGTGAGGAGGATAGGTGAGGGTAGTGGGGCTTAGGGTTGGAGAGTTGGTGGATGGCGATAGCGACAAGAAAAGGAAGCAGAGGTACCTCAACAGGAGGATATGGTGGTGATGGATATTGATGGGGGAACACAAGAACCACTCCATATATAGGTATGGGAACCTCACCACCTAGATTAGGAAGGGAGAACTAACCATAGGCAGAGGCACATGTAGAGTCATCTTGTAATACCCACCTCTTAGTTTGCTTTTTCAGTTTGTGGATGCCAAACTCTTTTAGGCCTTTTTATGTATGTGTAGATTTATTCAAATGGTTTAGATGATATTTATGTATTACATTTCAATATTGTATTGATCCATTGTTAGTATGTTATATCTTTTGTGTGTATGTGATTTATGGTTACTTAATGATGCTTATGTATATGTTAGGATTTCATTTCAATTATGGTTTTCTAACAATACTGACCCTAGATGTATATGCACATGGATCATTGTATGTTGTACTTTATTGTTTGATGTGCTTGGTATGGTATAAGACAGAGTCATAGTTACTTGCTTCGACGAGATCCACAAAAATACCTAGTCTCAGCCATTGTTTGCTATATTATATATGCATGTATGTTCATCTTGTGATGACAGGTTTGTAGGTACCGGGCTACGTCTTCCCTAAATTGGCAGGAGTGAGCGTGCCCTATCACAATATCTCAATGGTAAGAGAGGGGAGATAGTATTCAGGTCCAAATCCTATCCTAAACCTAATTGTCCTAAGTAATGGACAAGTATTTGTTTGACTACCTAACCGAATTTGTCTAGTTGACAGGAATTCGAGTATCCCTTTCCTTGAGCATGTTTGATTTTGCTTGTGTTTGATTTCAGGTGCTTGATTTGTTTATTTGTGTTATATTATGTTATTTGTTTAATTGAATATTATTGCAATTAATTATTAAATATAGGGTATCTAATTAATTAAAAATTAATTTAAATACCTATGTTTAATTCAATAGTTAATTAAAGTGTAATTATTGAATATTAATATTTAATTGAATATTTAATTAATTACATGTGCAAGATTTTGTTGAAAAAGTATTTTCAAACTCAAAGATTTCAACTTGATTTTAGGATTCAAAGTTGAGTTGTGGAATTAAAAGATATTTTAATTATTTAAATATAATTTTCTCTCAACTTCAAGTGGAGTCTTTTTAGGGATTGACTGAATGTGTTGTCATGAGGGTTTGCATGTTTAGGGGAAATTGAATCCCATTAGGAGGGAATTGGGGTTTCATTTTGTATTAATAGGTTTTGGAGATTTTGGGAGCTGGGTGTGTGTGCTTGGCTTTGGAGAAATTGAGGAATACTGTGGCTGCTTGTTGAATTGAGGAATTGTGTGAATTCATGGTTTGCATGTGCTTGGATCTTCGTGGTTTCCAGATTGTGGTTGATTTGTGCTTGGAGGTTTTCAGGGTTTGCAATCTTCAAAGGCATAATCTAAATTTTATTGCATTGGATTTGAGGTAGGTTTTGTGATCCTTAAAATAGGTTTCAATTTTTCAATCATGTGGCTTTCTGTGTTTGAATAGATGCATGTTAAATCATTATGGTAAATAGGTGTTTAATTGAGTTTCTGTGATTTTGGGTATTTAGGAAACCCTTAGATCTGATATTTTCATTGTTTATTATTACTAGGCATAGTCCAGTTATGTTGTCCAGATTTTGTTAAAAAAATCTTCCTATAACTTCTAGAAAAACAAAAAAAATCAATATAGACTATAGTTTAACTATATAGTGTTAAAAAAAAAAAATTTATCGTGGAAGAAAATCAATTTTGGTTGGGAAGAAATCAATTATTCTCAAAAAAAGAACTCTCTAGTTTATTAAATAAAAATGTACAAGGGTGAAAAATTCACCAGCAAAAAGATAAAAAAGAAATGGAGACAAAAATGTATTTACCTTCTTAATTTCTATTTTTGAAAATTAAGTAAAATAAAAAAAAACGGGCGGCATGTTTTGGTTTTAAAAAGAATATTTTTATTTTTTTTTAAATTAAAATGTGTTGGAGGGTGGGTGGCGGGGGCCACCGCACCCCCCTATCCCTATCTCTAAGGGGACCACATGCCACTTCCCTGCCGTGGGAGGCAAGGCCTGCCTTACGACAGGTGGCCTACCTTACGGCAGGTACCCTGTCGCCGCGCGGCAAGG
>MU228155.1:3334221-3455563 GCA_018584345.1 Thuja plicata | reverse complement strand
TATATATATATATATATATTTTTTTTTTTTAATTAAGTTTAGTTTAATTAAACTTAGTTTAATTCAAATTTAGTTTAATTTAAATTTAATTTATTTAAATTTTGTTTAATACGAATTTAGTTTAATTAAATTTGTTTAATTTAAATTTAGTTAATTAAATTTTGTTTAATCTTTAAATTAGTTTAGTTAATTTTAAATTAATTTATGATTAAATTCAAAATTAATTTATTATTAATTTTTCAATTAGTTTAGAGTTAATGTTAAATTATTTTATGGGTAATTTTAAAATTTGTTTTAAATTAGTTAATTGGTGAAATGAGAATTTTTATTTTAAAAAAAAGAATTATTTTTTTGAAAAGGGGGAATTAATATTTTTATTAATTTATAAGCCAAAGGGGTTTTATTTTGTCACTGTTATAAATTGGCTATTGTTAATCATCAAATCCTATGGTGTTAACTAATTATTAGAGATATTATTGAACGATTAATATTGATGTTTAAGTGCACCTAGGAATTTTATAATTATAACTTAAATTGGTAATTATTCCCTAGATGTATTTATATGTTGATTTTATAAATAGATTTGTAGGCTATGTTAACATTACCAATGTTAAAGTATTTAATTATTTCTGGATAGTAATTTTAATGGATAAATGATTTTGCATAACTAAGATGTTATAAATTTGTTTGTCCTTACGTTAACAATAAAATTATTATAATGTATTATGAATATGAATTGATTACACCATGATGTGTTTTGGGTGCGTGATTAAATGATTTGTATATTCTTTTCATTATCATGTTTTCGGGTTTCTGTTGGGCTAGATAACCCTTAGGACATAAATCCAGAGGTTTTGGGGTTGTAATTTGTGTGGTATCTTAGGTGAAGTCAGTTCATGTTTATGTGATGATGTCATGGTCCTAATTTATTCTATCCAACTGGATTCAGTATGATGTGCTTTATGGTCTTATAAGAACATTGTGGTTATTGTTTGGTTCTTTGAGAACCTATGTGCTCTTGAATGGGCAGGATGTGATTTGTGATCATGTATGTCTTCATGTGTTTGATTATGAGCCTAGGTAGGTTAACTAAGTGTATAGAGGGGAAGTGGCTTGCAATGGGTGCAGGGCCCTAAGCGGTTACTAGGGTATCTCATTGGCAAGTTACTTAAAAAGTGAAAATATGAAACATTAAGGGGTTTTAAAATGTACTAATAAGATAATTGAACCTCTACCCATGCCTTGAGTTATCATATGCTAGGATGGGAGAGTTGGGATCCTTGTCTCCATGAAAGGATTACTGAGCCACATAGAGTCACTTGGGGGCCAGCGTCCAAGAGGGACTACTAGGGTTAACTCAAGGGTATACTTATGTGATGACACTTCCCTATATGCAGCTTAGGATATCCTACGTGCATTAGTTACCTTTGGTATTGTTTAGAGTTCCTTATTATGGTCTAGTGAACTTCTAGGATCTTCCTATGCATTGAGTATGATGTCATGTATACCTTGGTTTTTGCCTTATTTTTGTATACCCTGTGTGATTGGGCCTATTACTATCTCCTCAGCACGGTGGGGGTGGACCTTGGGTTCCACATGGTCAGGTGGTAGTGATTCTTATTACCATTAAGATTCTGACGATTCTTCTTCATGCTTGGATGATCCCTATTGCAATTTCATCTTCTTAGTCTTATGGGGACTTGTTTAGTTACATGGGTTATGTACTTATATCATATGTGGAAATTGGTTGTCATCCTTTGGAGGATGCTTTGTATTGTTCTATTATGTATTTTTACATACCCGGCGACTTGTGCAGTGGATGTTGATTAGGTTGTATACCTTTGGTATCAGATGTATATGTAATCTTTTATAATGAGATGTATGTTATTAGATTCAGTTGATGTAACCTGATGTTAGTTCTTTTTAATTGTTGTTCATAGATTACTTTACTTAAGTAATTCTACGTCAAGGAACCCTCGACAAATGTTGTCTATGTATGAGTTGTATGTCATGTACTTTATTGTATTGCTTCTACATTGTTATCAATACTGTTTGTAAACATTTAAGAAAAAAAAATTACTCCATAAACTTAGTGGCATGTTTAGGTTAAGTTCTCCTGGGTTCCCTGGCGAGGCATTACACATCTTCCCGATAATGTTCTACAGTTGCAAGTTGGATACATCATTAGAGGATTATCTCCATCCTTTTGATCACATGCACAAGCATGTAGCAGCAGAGAGAGATTTATTTTGATAGTAAAGTGATAGTTTTAGATGGGAGAGGGATCTACTGAGGCAATAGAGTTATATTCTAAAAATTGAAAGGGGTGGGTTGGTGCAGGAGAGAGATAGGCTCTAAGGTAAGAGAGATTGAGAAATGGAAGAGAGGGATAGCCAAAGGGGAGTCATGGAGGAGGTGAAAGAGGATAAGCATAGACTACTCTTGGAGAGACATTAGTGGGAGAGGGAGTCGAATGAGGCAAGGAGAGATAGGTATGAGGCTAGGCAGACAAGTGGAGGAGGGGGGATGGGATGATGACACTAGTATAGGAGATCGGAGATTTTTTTGATCAAGTTGGACTTTATAGAGTAGTGTAATAGGTAGTAGTGCTTGCATATGGGAGGGAGTTATATTTTCTACCAAGGAGCACTACATAGGGTGGATCTATCAGTTGAACAGGGGATCCCAGTAGGAGGGATAGCTATTTCTTTATAGGGAAGTGAGTAGAGAGAGCACTCCATAGAATTATTTATGGGAGGGTATTAGGTACTACAAACTCTGGTTGTAGATGATACAAGGGGAGTCAAAAGATAGGGGAGATAGGTACCTCAGAGATTTAGGCTCAACCATATCAATACTATACACATGATATACAATTTTTTCATTGTACTATACACATTATGCACCACTTATTTTTCTTCATGGTTTTATCTTATTCTTTGATGTATATTATTCTTTTTGGATACTAATGTACTATTTGATACATTTTGATGATGTTATAAATATGATGGGGATTCAACTGGGATGGTTTATATGGGAACTCTCTTTTTTAGGTTCTATGGATACACGTATGTATTTAATGGATGTATGCCTAGATGATGATTTAAAACATGTGTTTAATTTAGGATGTGATGATGATATGGTGTGATTATATGCATGGGTGTTATGAGTTATTATTATGTATATGTTTACATGGTGATTATGCATTACTAACATGTATTATGCAGGATGTGATGATAGGAATGTGTTTATGTGAGATGTACTAACTTTTCTATGATGTGGGATGCAGTGATTATAACTATATTTATACAATATGTGCATCTATTGAGATTCTTTTTTGTATGGTGAAGCAATGTGATGTATATAAATGTAATGTTAATGAATCTAAATGTAATTACTATGCTACTAATAGTGATAATGAATCTAAATAATCGTGAACTTGTTAATGAATTATATGTAATGAATATGAGAATGGAACTAAATGCAATGAAAATGATATTCATAATGAGGATAAAAAAATGATAAGGAATATGACAATGATAATGCAATTAATAAAATGAATATACAAATAAAATAAATGATAATGTTAAGTTTTAGGATAGCTACAAATGTAATAGCACTCTTTATTGTATGTGTTTTCCAAATGCAACAATCTCTCTTTCATTTATATTGGGAATTAGGCTAGGAGAGACATGTCCCTTCATGGGACATGTCTATTCATTATTATTTATAAGAAAGGAGATGCCTCTTCCCATTAATTATGATTTAATCAATCTTAGAATGTTTCATCAATCAATTATTAATTAAGAATAATATAATAATTTAAATTTGAATATTAAATTTCATATGATTAATAATAATATAACATATATATTATATTATTATTAATCAACATATAGTATATATATTCTAATGATCATACGAATAAAGCTACAAACATTAATGCTCCATCTTAGCTAGGGAGGATGACCAAACAAAATGTGTAGTGGTCTCATGTGTCAATATCTATGACCCTCACCATAGTTATACAAAACATCAACACTCCCTCTTAGCTAGGGAGGATAAATTAATCCAATGTCAACACTTATATGACACTTGAAAACATCAATCATATGATGTAAGCAATAAAAGCATCATCCTCATGATGTAATCAATAGAAACATAGTCTCAAGATGTGGATTGCCTCCATCGATGATTTTATCCACAAGCTCTCAGGTGGATTTCCTCCATCAGTGATTCTATCCACAAGATCTCAGGTGGATTGCCTCCATTAGCGATTCTATCCATGAGCTCTTAGGTGGATTGCCTCCATCAGCAATTCTATCCACAATCTCTCAGGCGGATTGCCTCCATCGCAAATTCTATCCAAAAGCTCTCAGGTGGATTTCCTCCATCGATGATTCTATCCACAAGCTCTCATGTCGATTGTCTCCATCGTCGATTCTATCCACAATCTCTCATGTGGATTTCCTCCATCGGTGATTCTATCCACAAACTCATGAGCTTTAGAGTGGATTGCCTCCATCGGCAATTCTATCCAAAAGCTCTTGTGTGGATTTCCTCCATCGGTGAATCTATCCACAAACTCATGATCTTTAGAGTGGATTTCCTCCATCCGTGATTCTATCCACAAGCTCTCGTGTGGATTGCCTCCATCAACAATTCTATCCAAAAACTTATGATCTTTAGAGTGGATTGCCTCCATCGGTGATTCTATCCACAATTTCCTGGGTGGATTTCCTCAATCGCTGATACTATCCACAAGTTCTATCTATTATGATCTATTTCATCCATCACAATATGTCTATAATAATAGAGGTCAAGTTATTGTAAGATCGTCACCTTCCAATAACTTTTACAAATACAAGTGATAATCATTTTGAAGTCATCACCTCCTCATGATGTACACAGGGGGCAGGCCCATTAAAAATATGGATTCACACACATGAAACCAATCATGCCTCAGTGTAGAGGGTGAAAACAAGGGATTTCACCTCAAACTTCTCTCACTAAGAAGAACTCATTGAGTAGATATCAATCTGCTGATCATCCAAGATTGCTTAAGATGAACTGTCAAACTCCCTCTGAGTCTGATATCAATCTTCTTAGCTCCTCATCCAAAGTTACCTTTAAAGAGTCAGACTCCCTTTATGTGCTTATGTCATGAAGGTATGTCAGAGAGAGATTATAAATAGCTTATAAACTAAACTATCTCATATGGAAATACCAAAGATAGAAGCATGCAAGATTTTAATAGCCAATATTATAGCATAAATTTCAAACTCAATAATTCATGTGTATTTATAAAAAATGGAATACTTATCTTAAGTTTCAAATATTTTATTTTGTAAGGTGAGCCCATATAGGAAATATCAACTCTCATCAAATTTTGAAGTTGTTTGTGGTGGAAACGATGCAGGAGATCATAATGTTGTTCATTCTAGCCATGTCGATGACCTTCATGCAGAGCAACAATCTAGAGTGGATGATCATCATTTTCTCATTCTTCACTAAGGATGGTTCAAATATAAATGTAACCTTGGTTATTATTCCCCCTCACAATGTACAATTCCCACTCTTATATCATTGAACAATACTCATATCTTCTTGTGAAATGACTTGATTGCTCCAAGAGAGGTGACACTCTATAATTAATTCTTTATTTCTAGAAATAGACACACTTCCTTGAATACATTCTTGTTTTTTAATTCTTGACCACGATCATAACAAATTAATATATCTCTTGAATGAAAGCCACTTTCAGGAATATCACATAGACCTATACATAGTCTGTCATAACTTTTGAACCCTACACTATTTCTCCAATCTCTCTGGTGATATTCTTCAAAAAAAAAAATTCACCAACATATCCAAAATTTATAAAAATCCAACGGTAGATTTTTGAGATATGGTCCTTGTACTGAGACTGTATTTTCTGAGATAGTCACACATTCACCATCAATAAACTACTCTCTTACATTTACAGTCTGGCTCTAATACCATGTTAAGTTTTAGGATACTTGCAAATGTAATAGCACTCTATGTTGTATGTGTTTTCCAAATGCAACAATCTCTCTTTAATTTATAATGGGAATGAGGCTAGTAGAGACATGTCCCTTCATGGGACATGTCTATTCATTATTATTTATAAGAAAGGACATGCCTCTTCCCATTAATTATAATTTAATCAATCTTATAATGTTTCATCAATCAACTATTAATTAAGAATAATTTAATAATTTATTATTGAATATTGAATATTAATTTTCATATGATTAATAATAATATAACATATATATTATATTTTTATTAAGCAACATATATTATATGTATTATAATGATCATACGACTGAAGCTACAAACATTAACAAATAATGTAATTGAAAATAAATTTAATGAGATAATGCAAATGCAAATGAACTTAATGAGATAATGCAAATGTGAATGAACTTAATGAGATAATACAAATGCAGATGAACCTAATGAAATAACCCAAATGCAAATAGACTTAATGAGATAATAAAAATGCAAATGAACTATATTATAAATTCTCTAAGAACCAGTCACCTAAGACACCATTTGAGGGGGAAGGGAAGACATGGACACATTTTCACATTCCTAACCAAAATAATTAGGGATAAGGTGATGAGGGGGAAATGACGGTGAATATATGATTGAGAATCTTGAGCCAGAGTACTCTAAAATGGTACCACCATATAGTGGACACTTTATTTGATTTAGAAACATCTATGACATGCCAAAGTATGAAGAGCCAAGGATATGTTGTAGATTTTGTATAGGACTAACTCAACAACCAGAAAATAGGTTAGACCAGCATCACACATCTACAGAGGACTATGGTAGATATGATGCTAGAATAACCCACAAGAAGCATGCCCCAATGCACCATGTGACCACGTGGATCACATGCAAAAATATAAGGGTTATTTATACACACACACACACACACACACACACAAAATATATATATATATATATATATAGAACTTGCCCCTAGTTTTTTTCATTTGTAGCGCACCATGATATAAAGGATTGTGGTGACCTTGAGAAGGTGAAGAAGAGGGAGATTAAAAATAAAGATAAACAAAGATAAAATATAAAGTTGAGGCCATAATGAATGTCCACAAATATATTTTTCCAAAGGGATAAATGATGGGTGAGATTGATGTGGTTTGATGTGAGGAAGGATGCATCCTACAAAGACCAATGTTGGAGGAAACTAGAACTAGTTTTGACGACAAAATAATATATAGGACAACCAAGACAACAAGGATTAAAAAAAAGTGATATTTTTTGAAGCACAGGATGGATGGGGAAAAATATCTTGATGATATGTGACTAATGTGACACTAAGGACTAGACCCTAAGGACACCATATGTACAAAGGAACCTAAGCAAAGACACGAGTAACAAACTCTACAATATGAGGAACTAAAAACTATACATAACTGATATGTACAAAGCTCAAGAATTGGGATAGTAAAATGATGTTACTATGCACATGCAATAGAGGAACATCAAAGTAATATAGATATGTGGTAATGATGGGATGAAATTGGATGCCAATGGAAGGAAATTCATATGGGGAAAGCGAAATGATGACTTGAAAGATAATGACAAGGAGCATTACACATGGAACTTATTTCTAGGTTTTCACCTCATGTGCTTTTCTAAGGTGCCACAAAAAGTGGTTTTCACCATAGGATGCTTTATTTCTCTTTATTTATTTTTTTCTTTTTTTAATGTTTTTTTCCTATTTTTTAAGGACTTTATATATTTTTTATGACTTTTTTAGATAAGTGGGGTACATGGTTATGACTTAGGCATAGAGTTGCTTCAGATGAATGGCATTCATGGGATCACTCAATGCTTCACCTTCTAGTGTTAATAACTAATATTCCCTTGGGCCATAATTTGTTGTAATTACATAGGATCCAAGCCAATTTGGTTCAAACTTTCCCTTTTTCTCACAATCTTTTTATACTTTTTGATTCTCCTTTCATACAATATCACCCCCTTGGAATTGATAGGGGCAGATTTTCTTATAATAGCTCATTTTTAGCCTGTTCTGATATACAATCAGTCATTCATATGATTTTTTATTTATTCATCTTGTAGATCAAGTTGTATGAGTCATGTCATGTGATAATCCTCATCACTAACTAGATGCTTGAGGGATACACACAAGGATGGTAATTCAACCTCAATTGGTAAGACAACTTCAGTGTCATATACAAGGGAGTATGAGGTGGAGTATTTGGGAGTGTGTATGGAAGTATGGTAGGCCCAAAGGATGGTATTTTAATAGAGGTGACAGTCACAAATAGTATTATTGACAACCTTTTTAAGAATCTTGAGTAGGGTTTTTTTTATTGTCTTAGTTTGGTCATTACCTTGAGGGTAATATGTGGTGAAAAAGTGATGTATATGGAACTTGGTACATAGATTTTTGACATAAGGATTCTTGAATTTTGTATCATTGTTATTTATGATGGTGGAAAGAACACTGAAATAATAGATGAGATGGTAAAGGATGAATTTGGATATTTGGACACTAGTGGTAAGAGTGAGAGGAATTGTGTCCACCCACATAGTAAAATATTATGTGGAAGTTATAATAAGCTTGCGTCTGTGTGAGGAGGTGGGGGTGATCTTACCAAAAAATTTGAGGACCCAATAAGAGAAGGGTCAAGGTATAATGATTGTAGGCCAACACTGGGATAAGGAATAAACTAGATGCTAAGTGTCAATCCAAGGATCATAAGCTTGTGAAAAGTGTTGTGGCTATATGTCGAAGTGGTGAGAGTCATAAGTTGAGAAAGTATAAAATGCATCCTATGGAAATAAATATATAACAAACCAAAATAAATCTGGCGACAAGAATTTTCACTTCCTGATGATAAGAACAGCATTAATTTTTTTCAATTTAAGAATTATTATAATATTAAGTACTAATAAATGGTTAAACAAATAATACCACAATTCATGATTAAAGTACAATTAAAGTATTCTCATGATTAACACATAAATAAATCAATCCAATCAATAAAAAGATAACACTCTATAAACACACAAAATAAAATGAGAAAATCTACACAAATCATTGATCTTCCCCAAGGAGTGGGCCCTTGTTCCTAGTTTGTGTGGTGGACATAATGAAAACCTTCCTACATTGGTTTGATAAGAAGAAATGCTACTTTATTATCAAAGCTAAAGGATACAAATTTTGCCTCAGAATTTTTCTTACAATAATCCTCCTTGGAGCTAATTTATATATGCTCCAATCTCTAATAGCTAGGTACAATAATAGATAGTCTGTTTGGGCTTTTAGTGAAAAAATTAGAGATGAATGGCCTACATAAAACCTTACACACTGGCCATATGTTTAAAAAAATTATAATAGAAAAAAAAAATAGGAAAGGACATATTTTTTGTGGTTTTCCCTAAACTAATAATAAGCATGTATGTATCACAGATTGTTCTTCCAATAGCTAGCACATAAATTATAGTTTCCTCAACAAAGTGAATCCTCCATACAGCTAGCAGTGCATCCTCCATCATAGGTTTCCACATTCTAAACATCATTGTATACAATGGTATTGAAATGGTTTCTATGATGTAGAAATATTGGGTGATAGATCTTATCATGAAATAGATTCACTTGGCTTGTAATGCCCACCGTAGAACCCGTGAGAAATTAACCTAACTTACGCTAAGTTGATGCAAGAAAAATTCTTAAATGTTAAACATACATTACACAACACAAATTTAGAATCAAGTATAAACATAAGTGCAAGTATCAATTTTAACACACGGTAAGACATTACATTAATGTTCATAAACTTGGTTAACTATCCCAACGGTTCCAAGACGTAGTTACTTTTAACTACATTAACTAAACTACTAAGAACGGTCATAACATAATCACATGATATATCTTACATTCATTTTAAAACCCATTTCTAATTCTTTAATTAGCCATAATGAAAAGAACATATATCAAGAAGGAAACTAACACATACATTGCACAGAATAAATCAAGATACATTCATCATATTAATATAAAGAAAGGTACAACCAACCAGATACAATGATACATCATGGCATACTTAATAAAACATCTTCCACTACACATGTCATGGGAATAATAATAATAATAATAATAATAATAATGAATCAAGTAATAATACAATACATAACATCTCCTAATTAAATGTATCAAATCAATACATGATAACATCTCATGATGAAAATAAACAATCTCCAAGCAATGAACATAGTAGTAGAAACAAGGATCATCCAAGCATAAGAACATGGTGTTGGATCTCAATGGTAAAATGAATCACTACCACCTGGCCATGTGGAACCCTGAGGTGCACCCCACCATTTTGAGGAGATAACACTAGGTCTCACTCAAGCATGCAATCAAACAAGAAAGGTTAATGCAAAGGTACACTGAATAAAAAGTTTAAAATAGTAATAGGTTATCAAGTATAAATTATCAAGAGACAAATCAGGTGTACCAAATGCTCACGTGGGAACCTATAACACATATAGGGAAGTTTAATTGCATATGTCTAACCCTTGAGTCTCACCTTGAAAGCCTCTCTGAACCCTAACACTCAAGTCACCATATGCGGCATCAATAAACCTCTCATCCAGACAAGGTTACTAATTATGCCAAAGAAAAACATCTCACTAGATGAGAAATAATCTTCTCACACCATCCTAGCCTGTAATATCGCTCTAGGCATGGGTGAGGTAAACAATTATCTTATTAATTTTTTCTCTCAAGAAATTTATTAAGTTACCAAATTATTAAGTTACTTACAATGAGTGATCCTGGAAACCACTTGAGGGCCCCAGAACTCCTTGCAAGCCACTTCCCTTCTATGCTTCTAGATAGCCTACCGTAATGCTCCAACCAAAAGAAACTAAGAGAAGGAAAAAACTAAAACCATAAAAGACTTCTCATAAATCATTAAAGTCGTGAAGATCACCAAAGGATAGTGTTGGAGCATAATAAAGAACATATCATCCTATACAAGGATCCAAACTATCCACCCCATAATGGACATCTCAATAAATCAAATACCAAATTCTCATAGTCTCATATCATAAAATCAATGTTCATCAAAAAGCACCAATAGCATCTCTCTCCAAATGTGGAGTAAAACATAGTCCACAAGGAAAATCATTCAAAACATAGAACAATCATAACAAAAGAAAAAAGGTGACTAAGTTAACAAATTGAAACTCAACACAGTAATGGTCTACCACCTTTTTTGGTCAAATAACATAATGATCAAGACTCACTAGAATCCATAACATAACTCACATATGTACACGAGACAACATATGAACCAATCGTGATAACAAAATGGTTATGAACATCTCATAATATAACCCCAAAGAGAAAAAGATATAAAACCATAAAATAATTCAAATCTTAAAGAAAAAATCCATCGAGGGAAACACTCTACCCATTCCGATCGTTAGCGAGGACGAGACAACCATGACATAAAGTATGCATATGTATTACACATTTGATATCCTAGTAAATTCAGTTAGATAACATAATCATGTTATTAGTTTAAAAATAACCTTAAATCGTAAATGACTTACAAGGCTCCCTTTAAATGAATTAATTAATATTTATTGTCATATTGATTTGTTAATTCCCTTAGTTAAAAATCTTATATAAATAAATTTATTAAACATTAATTAATTTGTATTAATTGATTAACAATTAATAATATTAATTAATATTAAAAAATACAAATATATTTATATTAATTAATTAATTAATAACATAACAATAAATATAGGGGGAATAAGTTTTAAAAGGCGTATATATTGTGAATCCATCATTGTAATGGAGGGATTTAGTCCTAGAAAGATTGGGCTTAATAACAGTGAGTTTTTGTGTATTTCTTCTATGTAAATTAGTCTGTAATTTGAATGGTATAATCTCATTTGGAATGTTATAGGTCTGAAACTTATATTGATGGAAATATAATTTTATTCCATATATTTTTTATTATTACCTAAATAAAATGTCATTTGAATGGTGTAAAATCAAATCTCTCTAACAACCTTGTTCAGGAATGAAGGTTACCAATTTGGTAAAAGACCATAAAAAAAATTTTGAACCATTGGATCTTCATAAAACTTGGGAAAACATCCATAATAGTATCATATACATCACTTAAGATATTTTCCTAATTATGTATTTTCCAAAAGTTATGGATGAATTTCTACATATCTCAGATTGAAAGATCAAGCTCAAATAGGCCTAGTCTCACTATAATTGTCAGTATTTGACTCTGTCTGTACAAAGGGACCCTAATTGATTTTGATATATGTTTAATAAAACCCAAATGGGTGTCTGAAAAGTGTCTTTATAATTTTAAGGGGACATCTAAAAATAATTTATAGTAAAACCCTATGTTTGCATAAACCTATTGCATGTCATTTCTCACAAACAATTATATGGTTTTCCACACTCAATAACAACATGAATTTCTACACAAGAAAACCCTAATACTCTATCATTTTGAATTATCAAAACAAGAAAGAAAACTTTAATACAAACACTCTAAGACTCATGAAGTAATCTGGCAAACACAAAGAAGAGAATCTTTCAAAAAGGAAGAATTGTAAAAAGATTCAAAACCCCTACCTTGATTTTGAAATTTGACTTTCCAAAAAGAAAAAAATGAAGACCAATATCCCAAGTTCAAATCCAAAGCTTTCAACAAATTCTTTAACTTCAAAACTTAAGACAAAACCTGTAACCTATAAGCCTGTATTTTTCTCATTAAAAATATACCTATCTCCTGAAAAATCATATCTCTAAAATGACCAACATAACCCATAATAAAGAAAAACTAATAAAACTAGGGTTTCCAGAAGAAAAAAAAACTCCAAAATAAGATAACTCAACTTAAATTAATAAAAGAATTGTTTTTTATTTTTATTTTTATTTTTATTTTGTTTAAAAATTAAAGGTATCATCAACTTAAATTAACAAAAGAATCATTCATCCCTTAGCATGATGTATTGAAGGTATCCTTTTAAGGTACTGAAACTAGGTCTCTTGAAGAAATTTCCATAGACGTGTGTCATTCTGAATTTTGAGCAATAAGATGAAAGTTATAGCCCCACGAAGCTGGGGTAACCAATTGCCAAAATGGATTGGTTTTTACCAAGCCGGCAAGCCTCGTTTCCTTCAAAATGCTTCACATTTGAATGTGTTCTCATGATAGTGGGTGCCACATGTCAGCACTATGGAATTTCAAATGCCTTTGTCTAAGGCTTTCCCTCTCCAAGTTCTGTCATTGCGACACTTGTCCAGTCTGTGGTTGCATGATTCAAAAGGATGATGGAGTCCACATCCTTGAAGGAAAAATGTCTTTTATTTTCATCCAACAGTGATCCTGAGGCAAATTTGATCCAAAAATGAGATTGCCTCCATGTGAGAAAAATTAGGAATCGTTGCAAGGAGTTCGGAAAGGAATATGTAGCGCTCATGTTGCATGCGTGGAAGGAGAAAAATGATGTATAAATTGATGCACCTTAGCTAGTTGTAACAACCGCCATGCTGAAATCTCCACATGGCACAAATACAGACCCCCTTTTTTTATTGCAGTTTTTAGATTCAGCTCAAGGAAACCATATATGTAAGCGTGTAGTCACATTATAAAAGGTCTTTTTTAGATCTCTGATCTTTTCTAGAGTCTTTTGTTCACCACTCTGAAAGAGAATAACACTAAAAAATAGATAGTGTATCATTCCTCGACCTTGCATTGTATTCAGGTGATCAATAGAGGAAGTACATTGGCGTCTACCATTTTTCTTTTACTATATGTTTACTTCCATTTTATGGATGATTTCAAATCTCTGTGTCATTTTTGGATGAACATAGCTATCATTTGTTATTTTTAGCATTTTATAATTTTGTCATAGATGTGCAAGTTATTGGACCATGTTTTATACTCTTTCAATGTTTGTAATCTAAGGTTTAACTATGTCATTTGGTGAATGGAATTCTCATAGAATATCTATTTTAGTGATATAATAGGAACAACTCCTATAGGCCTTAACGGGTGCTTCTCATGGAGAAATCTGAATATTTTACACTATGTCTGTCTGACTTTTGCATCTTGTTCTCTCTCCAACCATGAAGAGTTTGTGGTATTTTGTTCCTATTCATTTGGAAGTTTCTTGTTCTTGTTATTTCTAAAGGGATATTCAAAGGGATTCAAAATATTTGGTGCATCACCTTACTTTTTGTGTTTAATATTTCTTCCCCTTCTCATAAACACTAGTATGATGAGTCAACTTCTAAAATCTTGGAGGTTGTTTCATAGGGAACAATTTGTCCCATGCCTGTGAAGCTTCCTATACCATCTAAAATTGTAAGCACCTCAGTTGTGAACACTTTTTTGTTTGTTTAGCACCCTCTTTAGTGTGTTTCACTATAGTTTTCATTATTAGGACTTCACATATGCACTTAATTAACATTTAAATTCAATTTCCAATCTCTTCTCTCTTAAATTTTTTTATAAAATTGAGGCAATCTCTTATCCCTAAGTGAGCTCCTCTATTTTTCATCTAACCCAATGTTTTATTGTTAAGAATGGGAACATTGAGAGGGGGGGTGAATCAGTGTTCAGTAACTAATAATATTTCAGCAACTTGAAACTTAGCCCAATAGAATAGATAACAGAATTGATAATCAAAGAACATGAACCATAACACATAACACAAGATATGTTTATGAGGAAACCTTGGCCAGAGGAAAATCCCGGTGGGAATTAGTACCCACAAATAATTGCACTATTCTTATGAACTTGTTAGAGTTCCTTTGCCCTGTTAGGAGCAATCATTACAATGATGAGTACAATGACTCTATTAGGAGTCTTACAAACCTTGTTAAAGGTGGATGGCACACTGCCAGAGCTCACTGCTCAATAAGAAGAAGGATACAACCTTTTGATAACAGATACACACAATATCTGAAAGGTGAACTGTTGCTATGACATTGTTGTCTGATCAGTTCCTTTTGTGCATTGATGCTCTAACCTACAGTAGAGATCTATCTCATATTGGTTGAATACATACTTCTATTATGTATATATCTTCTACTATCTTCCATACATCTATCCCATCAGTATAAGAATGTATATCAAGTATATATACATGCCTTAATAAACGCAAACGAAACTAAGACTGAGTTGGCCTAAAATCAACATACACAATGCTTCCAAATTAATTGGCTCAAGCATGTTTACATGAATGATAATAAAATTATTAAAAACATATTACAATAAGCGCATAGCCATTACAAAATAAATTAATACACGCTAATCAAAAATTGTAGTCGGCTCCATGTTTTGTTATGCTAAACTGCTAGTGACACTTAGACTTGTTGTAACTTCACCATACTGACATATGTGAAAATGCGCGTATAGAATTAGCATAACAATGTATCCAAAATCTTATATCTAAAGGTGCGTACCATGACTTGATCATACTCACATGCGTTGGTGCTCTGATCAACTAGTATATCTCTATCTGCACTGTCTTCTATACTTAGCCAAATTAGTATCTTCAAATTTTATTAGCTCTAACTGTCAAAACTCCATATGACTTTGTTTCCATAATGAAAACACAAATCTAGTCATGTATACAGAATAAATTCAACTTGCCAACAATCTCCCCCTTTGTCATTAATGGCAACAAAGGAATGTGGCCAAGTTACTAAACTTTGAGTTAACACAAAAAATTGCAATTATACTGATATAATCTCCTCATACTGTACATCATATATTCAGATATACACTAATCTCCTTCATACACTATACTCCCCCTTTGACATTAATGACAAAGCTGTCAAAAAAAGAAAAAAAATCTCTAAGTACTTACTCAGAGTACACATCTGGATATGCAATATGAAGGTTTTTGACTTCTTGCTGCCAAAACACCTTGAGTGCCTCTATAGTCTGAAGATGGGCACATAATGCATAAGTGGGTTTCTCCATCTTTACCAGGTCCATAAAGGGGCCTTGATCATATGTAGCAATAGTTGCATCAATATGCCTGATATTCTGATTCAGTACATCTAAGGAGGGCGCAAGTTCATTTCTTAGTTGTGTTTGTCTTGCCCTTATCTTGGTAATCTCTATCTTGGCTTTCATAATTTTATGTAACTTCCATTGGTTAATGTTGTTACAAACATTGATGTCTTGAGAAGGGTCTTCAACTGATTTCCTTACAGCTGAAATCAAGATGTCTTCTTCCTCAATCTTCTTGGTATGTTCTGAAGTGAGTTTATCTTTGTCCATGCAGTTAGCTATCAATTTTCTACCTTTTGCTGCTAACTCTTTTAGAATTGCTTGACCAATCTTCAGTGAATTGAGATCTAATGAGAAATTATTTATTAACTCATCCAGTCTTTTCTTATTGTCTTCTGCAACTTTTTTTGCTGAGTCTACTAGACTTGTAAAATTTTCTTTGAAGCTATACAAAATACTATTGACATCATCAACTGATTGAATATTTACCAATTTCTTGTCTGCGGGTACTAAGTTGTTTAAAATAATGACTGATTCAAGATAGAGAGTATTTTTCATTAATTTCTTCTCTTTTTCTTTCTCCATAGCCAATACACTTATCTTGATCAGATCTTCTTCTCCCCATGAATCTAGGCTTGTTGTATCAGGGGTCAAATTTGACAACAACGAAATAGATGGCTTGGTAGAAGGGATAAAGATTGAATTCTGAATTACATCCATACATTCACTCTTCACTGGGATCTCAACAGAGGGTGACCCATTAGATTTATATTATTTTCCAATTACCTATCCTGAAGTGTCATTATTTGGGATTTCATCTTCCCATAAAGAGGATTTATTACTGCATAAAATCTCAGCTTCTTCAGTGCTTACGAAGGCTTCTTCAAACTTATCGAATTCAATATTAGATGATGTCATGGTTATCTCAGCATCGATAATCATAATAGTTTCATATGTATTATTAACCATATCAGAGGGTGATGAAACTTTAGGTCCAAAATCTTGTGGATGTATAATAGGCACATTAGGAGTCTCAGATTCTTTTCGTTGTTTGGAGGGAACTGAAGTAGCTTTGTTTATAGGCGCAGTTGAAGGGTACACGTGTCTATCCAAAAACACTTGCTCAAATTATTTCTCAATCTCCTTTGTAACCAACTTGTACTCTTTATTCATTATGTGTAGAGTTCTGGTCTTAGATCTCAGATGAGGCTTTACCAAATCCAATAGTATCAACTTCTCATCAAGTGAACAAATAGTAAGGAGGTCATCTAATGTCTTCTCTCTAATCCTCATATCCTCTTTTAAATCTTGTCTTTTCAATGATTCAAGTATGTTCCATATTTTATCTGGGATGACTCTCTTAAGTTCCAAAACTGACCTTTTGAACTTAATCATATGTGTGATAATCATAGAATGTATTTTTGATTTATCAATCTCTTGATACTTATCATAGACATTTGCAATTGAATCTAATCTGCCTTCATCAATAATTCTGGATCTCAATACTTCCAAACTAGGTCTCAATCCTACCTTAGGAGGTGCTTGAGTATTCTTTACTTTTCTTCAAGTTGTCCTTGAGGATGGGTGGCTTGTGCAAATTTGCTTCCTTCTTCTGGTCAGCTTTCTTGGCACAAAGGGAAGAGAGGACTCCATATCAATTATGGATGAGGGCACAGACGTGCTCTCTATAGACTTATTCATTTTTCTCTTTTGAATATCATCATATTTTTTAGTCTTGACTTCTACAGGTGTTCTGTCAAGTTCCTTAGAAATTTTAGCGTCTCTTGCTTTGTCTAGGTCTTCTTGGGTGACACCGTGAATTTTTAGAATATTAGAGGTAATCCTTGGTGCTTTCCTCTTATTTTATGCACTGTACAGGATAGAATCAACTTGACTTGTCTTTTCTCTATATGTGCCCCATCTAGGCTCATTTGTATCTTTAGGCACAGATAGAAGGACTTGTGCATATCCTTCCATAATATGTTCATCTACCTCACAACCAAGTGGATGAATCCATTTAGTCCTAGGCTCAACTGCTTCCATGCATGTAGAATCTATTTCCACCATAAAACATATAGTATCCTTGTATTTGTCAACTATGTTCTCACGTATTCTGAACCTTTTCTGCATCTTAATTTTGAATGTATTGATCTCCATATCCATATGATCCTTAAGCGTGCTTTTAGATGTAGCTTTCAATGAAATCTGAGGTAATGTAGGTTTACTTCTATCTAGGTAAAGGTTAGAAACCTTACCAATAATGTGAAAGTACATGTATATGATTAAAGAACCAAATCTGAATATTTTGGTTTTGTCATGTTTTATAGCTCTAATGTTCTCTATCAACTGTGCGTGCAAGATCTCACAAAGGTTGTAGTGAGTGTTATCTTTCACTATCCTTATGGCTGCCAGAACTGTAGCTGCAGATACATTGTTTAATCTACTTGCATGCTTAAATTTGTATCCAAGGATCATAGCAATGAGTTTAATGTATTTTTATTCTATGGGCTCAATAGTCATGTCGCGCTTATCACTCCTAGACTTACATGCCTGCTCAACTTGTTTCTTGACATCTTTTCCTGTGGGAAGAAGGGGACCATTTTTAGAGATTCCATTCATCTCATCAATGAGATCAGCTGTAATGCAAATAGGGACTTCACCGATCCAAAATATATCATCATGAATCCTACTGAGTAAAATTTTAATCCATTCTAATTCATAAAACTCGTGCGCATTCACATACTCAATAATAGGGTTATCTGAAAGATGTGAGAACTCATTCTTGAATGAACAATTAGGGTTAATCATAGATGCCATAAGATACATTATGTTTTCTTCACCTACAAACTCCTTCTTACAGTAAATGTAAGCATGAATATCTTCGACATGCATGAATCCTAACGGAGTCTTGGAAAATGTCCCTTCAACATCATCTAACACTAACTTCAATGGATTTTTTTAAACACATATCTCTTCTTTTTAGTGATGTTAAAGACTACTGGAGTTTCCATTAGTTTTTGATCGGTTAAATAGGGTTCCAAGGAAATTTTGAAACGACGCGTTCGAGCTAGGGTTGTGTTTCAACTTCAATTCTCTTTGTTGATTAAACAATGGCAATCCTTCAACACTCAGATGCTTAAATCTGTTTTGCTCTTCAAATTCTCAATCTCAAATGTAGAAGTGAAGATAACAGATCTTTGGTGACTTATAAATTAAATTTTTGCAATTAATGCTCACTACCATAGCACGGGTTTCAACTGTGAATTCCAAACTCAATTCCTACTCTAATAAAAACTGTGTGCTCTTGCATATTGCTTCAATTTGCAACCAAGTACATAAAACCATAGGCACATACTTAGAGGTGAGTATACCACCCGCGTAGGGGTTCAGAGCTAATCTAGCTCCCCCTATGACCATGAGGGTCATTTATCCAGAAGTAGAAGGTGAATTCAATAAGGATGCATCTACCACTTTATCAATAGTATTATATTTCTTTACTTCCATCCAAATATTTCTTGTATCTTTTTTGTCTTTCAAAAACTTAACTTCTCTAGATTCTTCAAATAGTGATCCTTGAGAGTTACTAGGTCTTTCTTGTTTTTGCGTTCTAGCTCTGAAAAACTTTGGTATGTGTCCAACCTTGTTACAAGAGTAACAAATGACTGGAGGCTTGTTGATATGAGTTACCATGCTACATTGTTTAGCTGTGTATCCATTGTAATTTCATATCTGGCATGTAATGTTCTGAGAGCTTTGTTGTGGTTGATTTCTCTGATTGTACTGAGTCTGACTTCTCTGAATTTTTTGATTTGATCTACAATGTATAGCTCTATGACCAAATTTATTACATGAATAAAAATATCCATTAAAAGGTCTTACCTCTTTACAATCTCTTGCTATATGTCCTTGCTTGTTACAGGAATAACAATTTTAGTTGAATGGCTTGTGTTCATCTTTAGGTGGTTCTGCTTTAGTGTGATTTTCAGTCTTCTTAGCTTCTGTAGATTCTTCTTGTGCTTTCTTTCTTTCTTGCATTGCATTGATTTGAATTTTTGCTTCATTGTATCCAATACCAGTGGTATCACCTCATATCTTCTGTGCATAAATCTATGATTGTATTAGATCAAAACTTGTGTGTAATTTGTCAATATGATCCTTGAATTCTGTCAACTCAGATTCTATCTTTTTCTTGATGTTCTCCAACCCCAAGATTTTCAGGTTTGCTTGCATAAGTTCTTCATCTGATTGTTTGTTTTCTTTAGTCTTTTTCTTCAAGACCTATCTGGCTATCAGTTATCTGTTCATTCAAATCTTCAATTTGATCCTTCAAACACATGTTTTCTTCATTTATCTTTTTTACCATTTTTTTCCAAATCATTCGTAGAACAATCTTTCAAATCTTTTCTCAGTTTCTTGATGAATACTTGTGAGCCATTGAATTTCAATTTTAGTTCTTCATTTTCTTTTTCAGATCTATCAAGATCTTCAAGAGATGATTCAAGATTTTTTTTTCAAATGTTTCACTTCTGTTGAATCCATGATCTCCTCAAGTGTTTAAAATTATCTTAGAGGACTTGAGCTCTAATACCAATCATTAAGAATGGTAACACTGAGAGGGGGGTGAATCAGTGTTCAAAAATTAATAATATTTTAGCAACTTGAAACTTAGCCCAATAGAATAGATAATAGAATTGATAATCAAATAACATGAACCATAACACACAACACAAGATATGTTTATGGGGAAACCTTAGCCAGAGGAAAGCCTCGGTGGGAATTAGTACCCACAAATAATTGCACTAGTCTTATAAACTTGTTAGAGTTCCTTTGCCATGTTAGGAGCAGTCATTACAATGCTGAGTACAATGAATTTGTTAGGATTCTTACAAACCCTGTTAAGATGGATGGCACACTACCAGAGCTCACTTCTTAATAAGAAGAAGGCTACAACCTACTGATAACAGATACACACAATATCTGAAAGGTGAACTGTGGCTATGACACTATTGTCTGATCAGTTCCTTTTGTGCGTTGATGCTCTAACCTCTAGTAGAGCTCTATCTCATAGTGATTGAATACATATTTATCTTCTATATATATATTTTGTTATCTTCCATACATCCATCCCATCAATACAAAAATGCATGTCAAGTATATATACATGCCTTAATAGACGTGACCAAAACTAAGACTGAGTCAGCCTAAAATCAACATACACAACGCTTCCAAATTAATTGGATCAAGCATCTTTACATGAATGATAATAAAATGATTAAAACATATTACAATAGGTGCATAGCCATTACAAAAAATATTAATACACGCTAATCAAAAATTGTAGTCGGCTCCATGTTTTGTTCTGATGAACTTCTAGTGACACTTAGACTTGATGTAACTTCACCATACTGACATATCTGAACATGCGTGTATAGAATTAGCATAAAAATGTATCCAAAATCTTATATCCAAAGGCACATACCATGACTCAATCATACTCACGTGTTTTGGTGCTCTGATCAACGGGTATATCTCTATCTGCACTGTCTTCTATACTTAGCCAAATTATGATCTTCAAAGTCTATGAGCTCACTGTCAAAACTCCATATGAATTTTTTGTCATAATGACAACACAAATATATTCATATATACATAGTAAAGTCAACTTGCCAACATTTATTTCATCTTCAAGGCCCTAATACATGTTTAGTGGCATTTTTCCTTCCTCCCAACACCAAAACTAGTTGTCAGTCTAAGACCTATACCCTATGGCTACTTAGGACTCCCCATCTTAATTTGGCATCTCTCCCTAGGGTGCAAAATTCCTAGAAAATTGTGCACCTAGGTGTAGAATGTTTTAGGCATTCTACACCTTGGGTTTTGGGTCCAAATTTGAACCGGGACCTCGGGTTAATATTTTGGAGGTATTCAAGATTTATAGTCGGCCTCTACATTTGAATCTCTTTGATTTTATATAAAATCAAGCATGTCACTTAATTTTAAAGGTAATAAATCAATTGCAAGGTGAAGGCCCAATTTGAATCTATTTCACGAAGTGAAGACTTGTGGATTCAGAATTGTAGCAGATCTTCACTAAGAAAATCCTTCAATCAAGCATTCTTCTATCAACTCAATCATAAAGGCATCCTTTCAAGCATCCAATGTACATTCAACTATGGTGTTTCAAAGAGACTATGAAGGTGATTAGGAGACTATTGACTACTGAGTGACTTGTACCCTTCCTCTAGGATTGAGTATAGTTTCTTGTCATCCTCATATCTACATCTTTGTACTTCATATTTATCTCTTTGTATTTTAGATATTCTATGCTTCTTTCATGTTTTCAATTACACATACATTGATTATATTACATTTAGGTTTTGTTCTAATGCACTAGGGTATATTATTTACATACTTTTCTTATATCAATTTAGACACACACTCTAAATTCACGGGTAGAGCACACACTTTTATCTTTGACTATTGACTATCTGTGGAGGTGGAAATCACTAAATGGGGGGTTGACTAAGGTGAACCCCTAAATAGTGACATACACACACACACACACACACACACACACAAATTCTCAGATTTACAGGTGTAGACACATAAAAATGACTAGTTGCTTTAACATAACGACTTTATTAACATTCTTCTTCAATTAATAAATAATATTTATTATTTAATTAATTGGTGTCCTTCTATATTCTAATTCAAAATTCATCATTTCTCTTTAATTTCATAATTAAGTAATTTTAATTAATTACTTAATTATTGAACGTCTAAATCAATATTCATAAATTATTCCTCTGTAAATTAATTAAATAATTAACATTATTTAATTATTCTCTATAACACTTTAATTAATTAAATAATTACATTATTTAATTGATATTCCCTCTTTGTGATTATTATACACATAATAATTACATAAACCATATTCCCACTCACAATTAAATAAATGATATTTGTTTAATTAAACTAATTATTCCTATAATAAATAAGTTTAATCATTTATTTATATTCCCCTATTTGCAAATAAATGAATTCTTTTATTTATTTAATCATATTTATTCTTCCACTTCTGACTTATACTAAGTTTCAATTAACTTCTCAGTCACCTTTCCCTGACTAATCAATCAATTCAGTTATCAAAACAATATATTTAGTCTTCTAATCCATTTGATCAGTCTTCTTTCCAATCAATTCAGTCAACTCGTCAATCTATTTAGGTAAAAAATAAATCTATTTTGTTGACAAAGAAATCAAGTAAGTTGAACTCCCAATCAGTCTGAGTTCACTCTTCAATCACAGACAATCAATCCCACCAATCATGGAATCCTAATTGAAACTCCAAAATTCTTATAAATAGAGAGCTTATTCTTGTATTTGCAAACCACGTATGCTTCGAACTCTTATATTGTCACATTGAGCACTCATTCTAAGAGCCCACATTACAATAAGAAGGAGAAAAACAAATGAGGATTATTGGTTTGCATGTTCATTTGTTTGAAATTGATTTCATATTATTTATTATTCATTATTTTTGTTTATCTTATTTCCTCTTTGGATATTAGGGTATTAACTGCTTAACATGTCTTCTTGTGTTTGATATTTTGATGTTATTGCATGCTTTTATAGATTTGAATTATCCCAATTACAAATGGTGAACCTGGCATGAAGCACTCAGCTTCTAAAACTAACCTTTTTTCATGGTGAACAGTTATAGGTTGTAGCAACAAACTTACTAGGGTGCTTCGAGGCACTCACCAGAATGTTTTGATGCACTCATACATCTGAATTGACACACTTATAGAGCTCAATAAATGCACTCAATGCCTTCATGTGATGTGCTTTCTTGCTTCTACTTTCTCTATTTTGTGCTTTCATAATTTTGATTATGTTTTGGCTACTATGATTTTGGTTTTGATTCCTGATTATTTTACTATGCTTTCTATTTGTCATGTTAGGATTTTTGGTATTGACTTCCTAGTTTTCCTGATTGAGATCATTTTACTAATTTTCTTGTGTTCTCTATTTTGATGCAGACAAACATGTTTGGCGCACTTACCTCCCTATTTTGACACACTCACTGCTATAAAGACTCTGTTTTGATGCACTTGTAATTATGAAATGATGCACTTAGTTGGTCAAGATGATGCACTTTTCATTCTATAATGACACACTCACTATCCTAAAATGACCCACTTGCCTGATAATAAATTATATTGTGTCTTTAAATTTTGCTTCTCTATTGTAAAACAACGCACTTGCACTATAAACTACACAACTGTATACATGAAAAGACAAAATAAATTAGTTGAACACAAGAAATTCAAGATCCAAGAACCGGCTGAGCAATGAAAGAGAGAAAGATAGATCAAGAAAAATAAAGGACCATCTTGTAGACTACAAATTGAAGTATTAGAAGCAAAAATTAGATATGATCTTTTCAATGCTTATTTGGAAAAGGTAAGTAGAATCACTCAAAAAAATTATTGTCATTCCACTAACCCTAGTGTGCACATGGATTACCAAAATTAATTTCTAGATTCTTAGGGTTTTTTAGTACTCACATTTTTTTTGGCTCGTGCCATGCAAATAGTGTTAATTTTTAATCTAAAATCAATCTATTTTCCTTTTAGTGCACCTAAAATGAACAATGTATGAGAAAACATCATAAACTCATCTTTCAATTTGGTGCTTAAAATTGACGTGGGGTTAAGAGTTGAAAAAGGAAAATCTCATATAGTTTGGTGCTTAAAAGTGAACCCTTGTGCTTATATGGATGATTGATAGATTATTTAACATTTAATTATAGTGTATAATTCGATTAACCTTGTGTCTTGTATTTTTGGTGCACTTGCACAATCTGTTAGAATAAAAACCATTTTTATTTTCTTAGAGAGTCTTGTCTGGGGAATTCTCTTCTTCCTTAGAGGATGACCTCAAACTAGTAAATCCTTTTGATCAATATATAAATAAGACATGGGGCAAACTCCAGAGTTGTCTTAAATCTAACCAACCTTGGCTGAGGTGTATGGATGATAGCTCAGATCAAGCCTATGTGCCTAAGGAATCAACGTGGTCCACTAGAGACTTAAGTGTTTTACACACATACAAACTGATTGAGGAGACAACATCAATTTGACTAAAACCTAGTTAATTAGAGGCCACCCATTTCACCCCTGAACGTTGATGTGTTTCAGTGCAATGGGATGGAAGAATCTCCCCCCACTAGATCCCCATCATATGTGTCCCATGCTATTGTGTTATTTGAAGAGATATCATCTTTAACACGTCAAAAGGTACCTGACAAAAGGCAAAAATGCAGGCACCTACAAGAGGACTTTCATGTTCTAGTACCAAGAAGTGGGCCTAAAATATTTGTACGAAGCCAAGTGACCTTATATTACACTAACTTTTTCTTTTTTTGTTGTATCAGACCTTTTGAATACATGTGACTTGAAAAAGTTTTTGAATGTACACAGATTGTTTCTTTTTTTTAGTCAATCTTGTAGCTATACTAAGTGTGTGATTATTATGTTTGAAAATCTTCAGAAATTGTCCTAAATAGTGTCCTACATAGAGAAAATGAAATCAACATGGGTCCTAAATGTTCCACTTGTCTTTTATCCTAAAATTTTGTGATCAACATACCCTTGCATATTATAGGTTCATAACCTACATTTTAGTGTCATTCTTACATTTAGAACCTTGCATAGTCATTTACCTTTTTTGCATAGTCATCATTTTAGTCTCAAAACTCCTAAAAACATATCTTGCATATCCTAGGGTTAAGTATTCCACTTTTTAAAGAGATTTTTTAGGTTAGAAGATACATCCTTTCAGGACAATCCAGTAGTAGTCTTGTGTTTTATCTTGACTTCATTGAACTTTCATTTACCATTTTTATCTACTTGCCTTGTCTTAGGCACTTATCATTCTTGTCAACATTTTTATTATTCATAGACATCATTGTCAAAATTGTCACCTTTTGTTCCACCTTTTGAATCAGAGATAGTCCTTATTATCATTTAGGTCTTTCTTTAGAGATTTTACCTTCAAAATTTCTAGAATCTCTCTTAGGGTACAATACCTGTCTCTTATGAATCATTCTATTCAATCATTCATATTTTTCATTAGCATCCCAAAAATTCCAAAAATCCAAAAACAAATAGAATCCTAAACTTACCTTCCTAATTGTCTTGCATATACCTTAGTCGTAGATTTAGATTTTTTCACATGTCATTCACACGATCCATGAAAGGTGAAGGAAAAATGGACCAAAATAAGGACTCCAATGATATTCCTACTAGTGACATTGACTTCACTACCCCCAAGGACCTTGACACTAGATTTCAACAACCTAGAGACTGTGCAACATCATGAGAAAAAACAAGTTAACATTCCATAATTACCTCACATACCAGAAGATGAGTTCTCAGTTGAAAAAATTAGGGTTGGATGCACAAGGGAAGAGGTTTGTGATGCCTTATGAGACCCTGGGGTAATGACTATCATAGGATCCATATTGGAAAATGACACAAATATATACTTATAATTACTTTCATAGATGGTGCTAAGTTACTCACTGGCTTTGATACATCCACTATAGTAGAGCACATACATATACCATCAGCTTGGGTTTCTACAACTATACCCTCACAACTTACTATTAGAATAACTGAGAGGGGGGTGAATCAGTGGCCTTAATAATTAATTTTAAAACTCCAACCAAAACTTATATCTCAAATATAATACCCTCAGATATCTTTCAGTCCATCAAGATGTATGCCATAAATAATTCTAACAAATATAAGCTACTCGATAAGATATATTATTTATCTTTTCTAGACTTTATCCAATAACAGTAAATAAACTTAGTGTTAACCAACCAATCCAGTTTCAATAATGTGTAAAGCAAAATATCAATGCAATGAACCATATACACATTTGACACATATTTTTAACGTGAAAACCCAATATTGGGAAAAACTTCCTTGAACCAGCAACCCAAAATATTTTCACTCTTCTGAAGTGAGCTCAGTGAAGAGCCAACCTTATTAAAGGTTACAATAAATGATCTGTTAAAAAAACAACTTTAACTTGCAGATATTCAGATCTATTGTTAGTTCAATAATACCTCTCTGATCAATGTACACTTCAGTTCCTTTTCTCTCATTCTTTCTTCCTTCTGCTCGGTGAATGCTCTGTCCTCTGTTGCTCGGTGTCTGCAGGATTCCTTGGCTCTGTTCTTCATCCGGTATAATCAAATCTGCATGAAGAATTCTATCTTCACCAGAATATATTTATCATTCCTCTCTTTCATAATGAATTCCTTGTCTCTTTATATAGACATGATTAGCCGTTCAATCTCCTTGTTTTTGTCATAAATCTTTCCTTGATCTGCAAAACTTGCCATTCTTTGCTTTATCTTGTAAAGATCTCCTTTAGTTTTATTTTGTAAATCTCTCCTTGATAACTGTGAATAAAATGTGCTTTCAATCTCTTTCCTTTCTTTATTTTAACTGATCATTGAAAATAAAGCAATAAATCAGTCAATCCCTAAATATAGCTTCTACCAGCTAAGCAATTTTGTCATTCTTTAACTGTAGTTCTGATCGGTCATCATCTTCAGTTATGCTCAATAACAACTTTAGTTTACTGCAGTGCTTGGTGTACACTTGCTCGGTAACACTTGATCAGTTATTGTGGTGCTCGGTATACACTATGAACTGCTCGGTGACACTTTCCATCGGTGTTCACTGTCACTCGGTGTATAATGACTTTTTATATTTTACCGACAGCATAAACATTGTCTATTTAGTTCTTCAAGGTTATGACCGATATGTGTTTGAATAATCAAACCATATCAAGTTGACATCAATGACAATACAATACATTAACTGATTTAATGTCTTGTGTTCACTTTTTTATCTCGGTGATTATCAACTTATCATCTTTAAACATTTAATCAGTTATATTTCATCAATGTCTCCCTTTGGCATTGATGGAAACATACTATGAAATATCCAGTATAAGATATGCCATAGCATACCAAACTTATTATTCTATAACCAATTCAAATATTTGAATCTCGGTAAGATCTTCTAACTTGGATTTGATTATGTTGTGTACTCTCTCTTTCTTCATTCCCTTTAATGTATAGGTGTAGCAATTTTGTTTTCTGATTATATCTCGCCTTTTCTTGTAGAATCTCTTTTCCCTTTTCTAGATAGATATGCAGTGTTAACTTTCTCTAATTCTCTCCCTTTGATGGATGGTTATTTCATTGAGTCTTTCTCTCCCTTTAGATGTTCTTCTCCCTAATAGATATTTTATTGAATATGTCATTGAATATCTCTCTCCCTTTGACAGCAATGCCAAAAAAAAATTCAGCTCTGTAGTAGCCAACAATATCTCTAGTGTGCAGTTCAGATAAGTACCTTAAATGTACTGATATATCATTGCAGTCCATATCTCAGCTTGCATCAACATGATTAATCTTCTGATAATGTGTAGGTTGATGTAGCCTCCAATTCAACTTAGTGACCAGCAGACAAGGTTCAAACCCCTAATCTATTCCTTAGGTACTCAAATGTATCTTTTGGCAATGGTTTTGTGAATATATCTGCTAGTTGTTCTTTAGATTGTACATATTCTAGTATCACATGTTTCTCGTGTACTTGTTCCCTCAAGTAATGATACTTAATAGCTATGTGCTTTGTCTTAGAATGCATCGTAGGGTTCTTTGAAATGTTGATAGAACTAGTATTATCACAATAGATAATTATTGGGTCAAGAGTTTCTTCATTCATACCTTTTGGTAATTTCTTGATCCATGCAATGTTAAGAAATTTTCAGAAGCAACTACATATTCTGCTTTTGCAGTTGATTGAGATGGTGGTACCCTAAATTTTGATAATTTAGAAGTCTCAATCCATTATCAAGAAGCATGTTTCTCCATACTAAAAAATATCAAAGGAAGGAAGCTTTATGACACAAATAAATAGAATTAACTAATCGAAGCCTTCAAAAAATGCTGGAATTTAGACCTGCTACAAAGATGATTTCGACAGAGGATAAAGATGGTTGAATTTTAAAAATCTAAAAATGACCCAGTTCGGTAAATCAAATTTCCTATCTCTAAAAGAAATATTAGCTTTTCACGAGGTTTTTTGGATTTTTGACCAAAGTCAAATCCGAAAGTTAGGTAGTTATTTTTTAGTTAATTTATTATTTTTTCAAAATAATTTGTAATAAGAGTTGTGTCTTTTCACCCTAAAGAGGTGTGAAAGCCACTCAAACACATATATATACATAATGTAAATTTTAAAGAGAAGAGAATATAATATAATACAATTTCACATATTTGGATAGTTTTTAATCAATAAATATAACATGGACCTGGATGTACTATTTTTTCAAAATTAATAAAGATAAGTCTTTTTTCTTTCACATGTGTAATAGTTTCATTATTATTTTACAATTATTCCCTCAGATAAACCAATAGAACTTCTTCAAAGTGATAGTTTGATCTGCATGCTTCCTTATTTGATTCATAGTTTATATTTTCAATTGGTTTTCTCATTTTGCATGGTTAAATTCTATTGATTGAGGCCTTAGTCAATTGATCTATAATTTGAGAAGTATTACCCTTTTGAAATATCTATGAATTTGTTTTAGGTTTCATTTACATTCCATAACACCTTTGAAGTGATAAGTTTTCTTGTAAAATTGTCTCTGAGGTTGAACATAAGATTGGAATGATCTTGACTCTATTGCCCATGGTAGAATAAGGCACCGGTCTAATCATTATTTGGATTATAGTTATTCAATTCATTGTTTATAGTTTTAAGATATCTTATCTATCTATTCATTTCAAATTACATACACATTTACTAAACATTCTTTCAATTACTTAAAGTATTTTAGTTTACAGTTCATGATATATTACTTTCAGTTAAATTTCTTTCAAGTTCCTTGCCATACTTGAGAGAGAAGGTTGAAGTGTTTCTTATCTGCTATAAAAAGCCTTGTAACTTGAAGGATAAGTCAAGGTATAGGCCTACCAGCCTTGGTTTTGTAGAGCCAGAATTGTAGAAGTTCCAACCTTGCCTTGGTTGTGACTTGTTAGTTGGCCAAATCACTTGGGTTTCCAAGCATTGGATTGGAAAGTCCATAGGAAATCCAATCTATTTATTTGAGCAACTACATATTATACTTCTATAGTTGATTGAGATATGCATCCTTGCTTTTTAATTATCCATGTGACAAGTTTGTCACCCATAAAGAATGCTCCTCATGTTGTGCTCTTTCTATCATCTATATTTCCAGCCCAATCAGCATCAGTATAAACTTTTATCTCAAATTTTCCTTCTTTATAGTCTTTAGTATTCTTTAGATAATTCTTTTAACAGCAGTCATGTGTGATTCCTTAGTATTAGCATAGAATCGTGCAACTATACCAGTTGCATGTGTTATATCAGGTCTAGTGTGTACAACATACATTAGTTTTTCAATCATAGATCTGTATAAGGTCTAATTTACCTTGGTTTTCTTGTCTTCCTTTGTCAATTTGCATCTGGTTGCCATAGGTGTTCCAACTGGTTTTGAGTCCTCCATCTTGAATATCTTTGGAAATTCTTTGATGTATTTGGATTGTGTGATGTAGATGCCTTCATCCTATTGTAGAAATTGTAGACCAAGAAAAAATTTGATCTCTCCAAATATTGACGTTTCAAATTCTTTTCTCATTTCATTAGCAAATGACTTACATAGCATATCATTACCTCCAAATATGATATCATCAACAAATATCTCAGCAATCAAATTTTTATCATCAGTATCTCCTTTCAAATATAGATTTTTGTTGTCACTTGTTCTAATAAATCTAGTACTAATGAGATAAGAGTTAAATCTTTCATACCATTCTCTCGGTGCTTTTTTTAATCCATACAAGGCTTTGTGTAGATTACAAACCATGTTCCTCTTGTTAGGATCAACAAACCCTTTAGGTTGTTCAATGTATACCTCCTCTTCTAGTATTCCATTCAGAAATGCAGATTTATCATCCATTTGGTATACTTTGAATCCTTTAAAAGAAGCATAAGCAAGTAGAATTCTTACTCATTCTAGTCTAGCAATGGGTGAAAAGGTTTCTCCATAATCAATACCTTCTTCTTGTGCATACCCTTTGCATACCAGTCTTGATTTGTTTCTTGTGACTTCTCCATTCTCATTAAGTCTTTTTCTAAAATTCCATTTGGTGCCAATGACATTTTTGTCACTCGGTCTAGCTACTAATGTCCATGTTTTATTCTTCTCAATCTATTCAATCTCTTCATTCATTGCACTAACCCATTCTTGATTCTCAAGTGCAGCATTAACAGATTTTGGCTCAAAATCAAAAATCAAACATCTATTGTTAAGAGACTTACTTCTTGTTCTCATTCCAGCTCTTATGTCTCCAATGATTTGGTCCTATGGAAGGTGTCTTCTGGCATATTTAGAAATTATAGGTTCATATCTCTGTTCTTCATTTTGATCTTCATTATCACTCAGTTCAGCATTGTGACCATTTTCCTAATTTTTGGTGTGTGCAGCCTGTTGCTCGGTTGCATTGTTTTGTCACTCAGGTAAGATATTAGGTTATTCAATGTAGACAAATTTATTTTAATTTTCAGGTTCCTTTGTGATTTCCTCATCATTTTTCTTAGCAAATTCATCCACTTTAACATTTTCACTTTTAATGATTTTGTTAGAAGATTTGTTCAGACATTTATAAGCTTTTCTTTTAGTAGAATATCCTAGAAATATTCTTTCAACACTTTTAGAGTCAAGTTTCCTATTTCTATCATCTTTCATTATATAAAATTGACTTCCAAAAATTCTAAAGTAACTCACATTTGGTGTGTATCCATACCATAGCTCATAAGGTATCTTATTTGTGTCTTTCTTCAATTGAACTTGGTTCATTGTATAGACAGCAGTACTTACAGCTTCTCTCCAAAATTTTTGTGTGATAACTTTTTCAATCATCGGTGTTCTGGCATAGTCAACAATTGATCTATTCCTCCTTTCAGCAATCCCATTTTTTTGTGGTGTTCTCGGTGCAGAAACTTCTCTTGTAATCCCATGCTCATTACAAAAGTTAGTGAATTCATCAAAAATAAATTTTCCTCCTCTATCTAATCTTAAACATTTCAGTTCTTTTCCACTTTGTTTTTCAACTTTAGCTTTATACCATTTGAACATCTTAAATGCTTAAGATTTCTCTTTTAAGAACATGACAGTCATTATTCTAGAATAGTCATCAACAAATAGAATAAAGTATCTATCACCATAATAGCTCTTTGTTCTCATTGGTCCACATAAGTCAGTATGGACTAATTCCATAATAGCATTAGATGTGTAGGTTTTTCTCTTGAAACTAGACTTTGTCATTTTTCCTGTCTGAGAATTTTTGCACATAACATAGTCGGGCTTTGAAATACTCGCTAAGCCTCTCACTTTTCTTTTCTTGCTTATCTTAACCATTTTGTCAAAGTTTACATGACATAACCTTTTATGCCATAACTAAATGTCTTCATTTCTATCCAATAAACAAGTGGTATCAATATCATCAAGATAGAATAAATTACCTTTTGTTTGTTCACTAGTACCGATCAACTTTCATTTTTCATTATAGATCATTGCCTTTTGTTCTCAAATGCAACTCGGTGTCCTGTGTTGTTCGTCTGTGAAACACTCAATAAATTATAGTTAAGTCATTTCACCCAATATGCATTTTCAAATCTAATCATATTATTCAACATGATGGTACCTTTCCCTTCAACTGGGCAAGGTGAGTCATTACCCATCCTAACTGATCCACCATTATAATATTCAAAAGTTTCAAACTTTTCTTTATCTCCAATCATGTGATGAGTATAGCCACTATCAATAATCCAAACATCATTTTTGATAACTTTAGATATGAGTGTTGTTTCATAATACCTTTCTTCTTTGTCTGAATCATCCTTCATAGCAACAAATACTACCTCAATATCTTCATCAGAATCAATGTCATAATTTTTAGATTTGTTCTCAACCAGGTAACAAGCCTTCTTGCCTTTGTCCTTGTAATCTCAGTTATCTCTTCTATCAAAGTGTTGGTTGCTTCTGTAGTCTCAGTCATCACTTATGTCATAATTCTTTTCATAAAATTTGTCATTGTTTCTTTCATCCTTTCTCTTTTTAGGGCATCTAGCAACAAAATGTCCATTTTCTTTGCAATTAAAACAGACCAATGGTAATTTACCTTTATATATTCCTTTACCTCTATGTAATCTCCTATCCATTAGTGTTTAAAGTTCATCAAGGTCTTGTTCATCACTATCACTATCACTATCATTTCTCATAGTGTGTTTGTTACTAGATTTGCTTAATTTCATAGAAGACTTGAATGCAAACTCAATAGTAGGTAAGACAATGTTGTCATAGTTGTTCATCTCAAATGAAATAATTCTACCAATCAAACTATCAAGAGTAGCATTTTTATTTTCTATTGCTCTCATTTCTTGAATTGCAGATACTCTAATAGCATAAACAGGTAGTAAGGTTCTCAAAATTTTACTTTCAACTATTTCTTCCTCAAGTACTCCTCCTATGCCATGGATAGAATTAAAAACTTCTTTGATTATGCTACTGTACTGAGTGATGTTCTCTCCTTCTTTCATTCTCACATCATCAAACTTTCCTCTTGGGCTTTCAGCTTTAGCTCTTAGCACATTGGTGTCTCCTCCATATACTAGCTTGATTTTGTCCCACATTTTCTTTGCAGAGGTGCATGATTTTACATCTTCAAATTCAGCATCGGTTAGTGAAGAAGCCAGTTCTATCATCATAGAATTGTGCTCATGTTTCTCTCTCAATTTATCAATAGTTAGAGGTCCAGTAGGTGCAACATATTCAGTATCCAAGTGTTGTGTAACATCATTTCCAATACCAGATAGATGAATTTGTATCCTTCATTTCCATGATTCAAAGTTTTCCTTGTTCAACTTAGGCACATCCCTTTTACTCATCTTGTGATCTTTAGCTTAAGTCCCTTTAAACTTTTCTTGCAAGAACCAAAGCTCTGATACCAATTGTTAGAATAACTGAGAGGGGGGTGAATTAGTGGCCTTAATAATTAATTCCAAAACTCCAACCAAAAATTATATCTCAAATATAATACCCTCTGTTATCTTTCAGTCCATCAAGATGTATGCCATAAATAATTCTAACAAATATAAGCTGCTCGGTAAGATATATTGTTTATCTTTTCTAGACTTACCGAATAGCAGTAAATAAACTTAGTGTTAACCGACCAATCTAGTTTTAATAATGTGTAAAGAAAAATATCCATGTAATGAACCATATACACATTTGGCACATAGATTTTTAATGTGGAAACCCAATATTGGGGAAAACCACCTAGGACCGGTAACCCAAAATATTTTCACTCTTATGAACTGAGCTCAATGAAGAGCCAACCCTGTTAAAGGTTACAATACACACTGTTAAGTGTGACCTTGTTAGAGGATTTAAAACCAAAAAATTTCTACAATACACACTGTTACTATGTTGTCAACAAGACAACCTTTTTATACTCTTGAGTATCTCAATACAATAAGGACTGTTAAATCCCACTGGGTTAGGAGATTTTTTGAATCAACGGTTAAAATGATACAGTAAATGATCTATTCAAAATACAACTTTAACTTTCAAATATTCAGATCTATTATTAGTTCAATAATACCTCTCTGATCAATGTACACTTCAGTTCCTTTTCTCTCATTCTTTCTTCCTTTTTCTCGATGAATGCTCTGTCCATTGTTGCTCGGTGTCTGCTGAATTCCTTGGCTCTATTCTTAGACCGGTATGATCATATCTACATGAAGAATTATATCTTCATAAGAATATATTCAGCATTTCTCTCTTTCATAATGAATTCCTTATCTTTTTATATAGACATGATTAGCCGCTCAATCTCCTTATTTTTGTCATAGATCTTTTCTTGATCCGCAAAACTCGTCATGCTTTTCTTTATCCTGTAAAGCTCTCCTTTATTTTTATTCTATAAATCTCTCCTTGATAACTGTGAATAAAATGTACTTTGAATCTCTTTCATTTCTTTAGTTTAACTGATCATTGAAAATAAAGCAATCAATCAGTCAATCCCTAAATATAGCTTCTTCTAGCTAAGCAATTTTGTCATTCTTTAACTTCAGTTTTGATCGGTCATCATCTTTAGTTATGCTTAGTAACAACTTCAGTTTACTATGGTGCTTGGTATACTCTTGCTCAGTATACACTTTCTCAGTATAATCTTTCTCGGTAAAACTTTCTCAGTTAATGCGGTGCTCGGTATACACTGTGAACTGCTCGGTGACACTGTCCATCGATGTTCACTGTCACTCAGTGTATACTGACTTTTTATATTTTACCGACAGCATAAAATTTGTCTCTTCAGTTCTTCAAGTTTATGACCGATATGTGTTTGAATAATCAAACCATATCAAGTTGACATCAATGATAATACAATATATTAACTGATTTAATGTCTTGCATTCACTTTTGCATCTCGGTAATTATCAACTTATCATCTTTAAACATTCAATCAGTTATAGTTCATCACTTACTTTAGTCCTACCACCTAGCATCCCCACTCAAAGTACATCCCAAGTCACCATATCTTCCACTACACTTGGGGTCCAATACAATAATCCTCTATTTCCCAATTTTCAATCCACATCTAGCGCACCTATAACCACAGCATCACCTTCTATATTGTCCTTGACCCATCCAACAAGTACTTCCAATATGTGTCCCCAAGGTCAAAACCCTAGTAGCCTTCAACTAGGTGTCCCACCCAATCAAGGACCACTCTTACTAGGGGCACATCAACAAAAACCTCATAGTGGTCTTCAACCAGGTGATCCTTCCAATCCAGGACCCCCAAATCAACCAAGGGGCATCTTAATAACAACCTTTAATCAACACTAATTATTTGAGGATTGTTTATGCCTTTATAGGACAATGTGGAGCAATTGGGTCCAACACTTCCTATCCTACAGCACCACCCTAGTATGTTCCACCATATGTGCCTCCAATACATAAAAACATGGGGTACAGACCCCCATCCAATCAAGCACAATTCTATAATAGTGGGATCCCATTTGTTGATCCTAACGCAGTGCCATCCACACTGACACCCATTGAATTCCTTTCTCAATAGCTCCTAAACCTCCAATAGTAGGTCATAAATATGCAAAAAAGAACTCCTATAAGGTCTTACACATCAACTAACCTTTATCCTTATCCATTTGATAGGACATTATACATACCACCTTTTCCATGCAACTTTAAGACACCTAAATTTGATAGGTACAAGGAAAAGGGTGATCCCTAAGACCACATAAGGGAATTTTTTATGGCCTGCATAGAAGTGGAATATGATGACACCTACCTTATGATAATTTTCTATATATTCATGGTGGGTCATCCATGGAGTGGTTTTCTATACTTCCTAGACTGGGATACAATCATGGAATGAACTACTAAAAAGTTCATATCACACTATTCACACAACATCGACATGGAAATAACATTAATGGATCTCTGGACTACCAAGAAGAAGAGCGGGGAGAAATTTGCCTCATTTTTACAAAATTGGAGGAATTTTTCCTCTAAGGCATATTTATGCATACCCATAAAGGAAAATACCCACATGTTCATTTAAAATTGTCAAATAGACAATGATGTGTGAATTAAACTCCTAGCGCATAGAGTCCTTTGAAGAGCTAGTAGAGAAAGGGATAAAGGTAGAAAGGTACCTCACCTAAAGGGATTCATCAAGAAAGATATCACTAGTTTGACACCCTATGAAAAATCCAAATAATATTCTAGGAACAATAATGTGATAAATGATGTTGTTGTTGACACTAAGGTAGCCCAACCAGTCATGCGCATACAAGCACCAACAAATGTCCAAAAAATGCAACCATCACAAAATGTCTAGAATGTTAACAATTCCACTCCTATGGAGAATAACCTGGTAATCTAGGAAGTCAACCAATCCATTCAAAAAATTCAGTAAGAAGGAACCCCCTCTCCACGCAGAGATTTTACTCCTCTTGTAGAACCTCTTGAGAAAATCCTTGAGAAACTGTTATAGTTTAATTCTATTAATCTACCAAAGATAAGACATTGTGAGGGTCCCATTAAACTAGCATGGGGGAATGACAATAGTTTCTTTTATTATCACATAACTAAAGGACACAAAATGGATAGTTGTATGCAACTAAAACACATTGTCCAAGATTTCATCAAATGTGGTGAAATCAAAGTTGTCACCAATTCTGGCACCACCAACCAAGATTATAAGGTCTTCCAAAATCCACAGATGGATCATGGAAAAGGTAAGGCATCCACATCTAGACATAAAAATAAGAAAAACCTCACCTATACCAAACCAGATCCCATTATAACCATAAACACCGTTATTATTTAAGGTCTAGACAACAATTATGCATATACCACCCATTGCTCCAAAATCATAGTACAAGGGGCCTCATCAAAACCAAATAAATCATCCACTTTGCCATCAAGTCAATATAACCTATTAGACCATCTAAAGAATACCTTAGTACAAATCTTTATCTATTAACTGCTCCACGTTTTTCCAAACCATAAAGCAATTTTATATACAGCCCTATAGCAGTCATCTAGACTGAAAGGCATATAAGTTGATGAGTTTCAAGCCATGGTTAGATATTTTTCCACACCACACCATTTTTTCATTCAAAAATACCTTCTAGCCCATAAACCATCCCACAATTCTCCTTTACATTTTGAATTCTTCATCTACCTCCACAAAATCAGATGAGTCTTGATATATGGAGGAGTTGGTCTAAATATTTGTACACTAAAATTATTACAAGCACTAGGCTACTCTAATAGTCTTATAGATGTTACCAAAAATATCATAATAAGATATTGTGATGATGAGGAACATCCTTGCAAGGGTGTGATAAGCCTCCCAATTAGACTAGGTCCAACAACACAAGGTATTGCATTCCATGTACTAGACCTATATTTGTGTTATAACATGCTCCTAGGGAGACCATGGATCTATTCCATGAAATTCATGCCATCAACTTATCATCTGTTCTTTAAGTTTCCTCACGATGGAGTTGAGATCGCCATTCTTGGTATAGACATCCTTTTCTTTATTGAACAAATATCAGAGGAGCTATTTCCAATCAAGTACCCAACAATCAGGAGGCATTTATTATTTTCTTGTCTCAAAACATAGAATATGCAAGACTTGCTAAATCAACTGCAGAGCCTGCAATAGAACTCAAGATCCAAATTCAAGAGAAAGGATGTAGAGAATACACCTATGCAGAATCCTTCTGTGTAGGAAACTTACCTATCTCGCCTCATTCCTATGGAAAACCTAGACAACCTATGGAAAGGAAACAACTAGCAATTGTCTATCCACTAATATTTTTTATAAGACGGGGTGACATACATGAAGAAATCATTCAGGACAACTTATCTTCTTGGTTGTATACAGATGAAGAACCCCTTGACATCAAAATTATAGTACATGAATATGGACAAAGGTAGACCATTGTCTAGAAACAAGGTTATAATAGATGCTTTGGCCTTGGAAAGAATGAATAAGGAATTGTGGAACCAATATCACCTACCCAAAATCCAATATTCCATTTAGATGCAGACTTGAATGCCTATGAGTGGAATTCCGCACATACCACCAATACCTTACATCATAACACTTTCATATCCCAACTATCTTTATGAGATAGACCCACATATTACCGAGCTTGGATTGAGGAATTTTGGAACTGATCTGAACCTTCATCCTCATCATCATCTCAAAATTATGAACCAATTTTTGAATCATATATTAATACCTTGAACAAACTCCCAATTTCCTCCTTCCAAACCAAGGATATCATAGCCTTGGTTTACCCTAAGCTTATTGATTGGGAACAACAAAATCCACCAACCATTGATATTTTTGAGAATGGTGAAGCTATTGTTAAATTCTTTGGACTAAGACAAGGTATACCTATAGGAGACCATAAGGAAGGCTTCAAAATTGAATTGGACAAAACTACATACTTTGGGGAGTTATATCAATCCTCTAGTTACAAAATTGAGAATAAATAAAATGTAAGGCTATTAGGTGAAAACTGAAAGGAACCTTCTAGCTACAAAATAGTAAAAAAAAAAGAGATATCTGAGGGTGAAAACCTCTCTGAGGGCCCTAAGGATGGAGAGATTGATATACTCCCCATTACTAAGGAGCAGTCACCACTTATAGTGGATAAAACATAGACAATCAACATTGGAACTATAGAAACACAAATACTAATCCACTTGGAAGAGTCATTAACACAAGAAGAGAGAAAAATCTATTTAGTTCTTAAAACATAGGAAAATTAACTTTGCTTGGTCATACTCTGACATGCCTGGTTTAGATCCAAAACTAGTGCTCCACCATCTACCACTAAAGCTAGGGGAAAAGCCTTACAAATAGAAGCTCCACAAAATCCATCCCAAGATTGCACTATTGGTCAAAGAAGAATTAAAGAAACTACTAGATGTATATTTTATAAGGCCTATTGACTACATTGATTAGATCTCCAATCTGGTGCTTGTGTCCAAATCATATGGAGCAATATGAATCTGCACTCACTTCAGGGATCTAAATTTGGCATGTCCAAAGGATGATTTCCCCTTGCTGAACATTAACATGATTGTGGACCTCACCTCTGGGTATTAGATGCTATCACTCATGGATAGTTTCTCTGGATATAATTAGATCAAAATTGCACCAAAGGATCAGCACAAAAAATCTTTCACTTGTGCATGGGAAACCTATAGTTGGTGTGACATGCCCTTTAGTTTGAAAAATGCCAGTGCTACATATCAGAGAGAAATGACAACAATTTTTCATGATATGGTGTTGGAATACAATGTCGATGAAATATTAGAAAAGTCACTAGAAAGGAATCTACACCTATTTGTATTAGAGCCAATATTTGACACACTCCAGGAATATAAGATTGGGTTAAACCCAAAGAAATGTGTCTTTGGGGTCACATCAAGAAATTTGTCAGTATTTACTATCTCCCATAGAGGAATAGAGATTGACCATGAAAATTTCCAAGAAATAATCAATATTCCTCCACCAACAACTCTAAAGAACCTTAGGAGTCTACATGGTATATTATAATCAGTTAGAAGGTTCATCTCACAACTTGTAGACAAGTTCCATCCATTCCAGTACTTGATGTATGCAGATATAAAATTTGAATGGATAGAAGAATATCAAAATGAATTCCAAATATTGAAAGACTATCTTCTTTTGGCACCGTTCTTAGTGGCACCCATTCCATATCATCCCCTACTATTGTACATATTGACTATAGAGCAGGGCTGCTATAGAGCACTCACTGGGGGAATTATTAGCACAAAATAACTCAAAAGGAAAGGAAATGACCATATACCATATTAGTCAAACACTTGTGGCTTACAATCTAAACTAGACTATCATTGAGAGAGCATGTTTGGTTGTATTTTTTGCTTCACAAAAACTCAGACATTACATGTTGAGTCACAAGATGATCCTAATTTATAAGATTGACCCATTGAAATATTTGTTGAGCAAAGCAACAGTGATAGGTCATCTATCCAAATGGGTTATGATTTTAAGTGAGTTCACAGATTCATTATGTAAAAGAAATAAAAGGTCAAGCTATAGCTGATCAATTAGTAGATGCACCCTTACCTTCAAGTCATCCAATGTTAATATGATTTCTAAATGAAATAATATTTATCCTGGAGGAGAAGAAATAGTATAAATTATACTTTGATGGATCTCACATACAGAAGGAATCAGGCACTATCCTAGTCATTATCACTCCTCGAGGAGCCTCCATTCATAGGTCCTATAGGATGAGTTTTTACTGCACCAACAACATAGCCAAGTATGAAGCACAAATCATAGGTCTCAAAAAAGTTGTCCAGTGGAAGATCCAACATCTACAGGTATACAAGGATTCCCAATGGATTATCAACCAAGTCAATGGCAGTTACGACACCAAATATGACAAACAGATTCTCTATAAGGTCATGGAAAAAGACATCAAGAAACACTTTGAACAGATATCATTTGAAAAAATCTTGAGGATCAAGAACAAGGCAAAAAATTCCATGGCCATTATAGGATCTTTTTTGGACATACCTCTCGATGTGACAGATTGTGAGTTCAGGTTGAACAACTCATGTGCCCTTCCTTTGAAGTCCCCAAGTTTGAGGTTGTGTGTGAAATTGTCAGTCCCAATTCTCCATGGTTCCAAGAGATTTATGCTTTCTTAACTAGCCAAACCATTCCCCTTGACTTGTCTCATAACCAAAATAAGTCCTTGATAAGTAAAGCCTCCCATTACACTATCATTGCCAATTAACTTTAAGGGCGTAGTCTAGATGGAACTTTCCTCATATGTCTAAACTCAGAAGAAGCACAAGAAATGATATTATAAGTACATGAGGGTATTTTTGATGCTCATTATAGTGGATTTACCTTAGCTAAGAAGCTTCTAAGAATTGGTTATTATTGGCCCACAATGGAGAGAGATGCTTTCTTATTTGTATAGAAGTGCAAAAAATGCCAGATTCACAGGAACTTCATCCATGTGCTAGCTCAGGAATTGCATCCACTCACCTCACTATGACCTTTCTTGCAATGGGGGTTTGATCTTGTTGGAAATATTCATCCCTTATCCTTTGATGGTCATAAGTACATAATCACAATCACTAATTATTTTACAAATTGAAGCAATCCCAATGACATACACCACTGGAAAATAGATTTCCAAGTTTCTCTTAAACTATATCATAAGTCGATACGATGTTCCACAAACCATCATTATAGATAATGACTCCCCCTTTAAAAATAAACAAATGGATGAGCTTTGCCAAAAATTCCATATCCACCATAGCTATTTTTCATGCTACTTTCCCCAAGTTAATGGCCACGCTGAGGCTATGAATAAAATCATTTTAAAAATCTTTAAAAAGGCAGCCAATGAAGTTGGTCAAGACTGGCACCTTCAAATCAAACCCACCTTATGGGCATACCACACTAGTTTATGTACTCCCATAGGATCCACTCCATACTCACTAGTGAATGGTAATGAATCTATCTTTCCAATATAGGTTGAGCTCCCATCATTGTGAGTATCCCTTCAGCACATCATTTCAGATGAGTAATACTGAGTATCTCAGCTACAAAAGCTAAATTTGCTTGATGAAAAGAGAAAAAAAATGCATTGATACATTTACAAGCATATCAACAACATCTTAGGAGAAGTCACAATAAAAAGGTCATACCTCAAGCTTTTAAATTTAGTGACTTGGTACTTATGGAGAACCAGAAAAATCAAATGGAAAGAGAAAAAATAGGAAAGTTTGAACGAGTTTGGTCCCTACATCATTACATCATTCTATGGGTCTGGATCATGTAAGATATCCACATTAGAGGGCTAGCCTCTATGAAACCCCATCAACATATTGCATCGGCACAAGTATTGTTCATAACTCTCAAAGTAGGCCCTTTTAAATATCAAAAAATATTATTATTTTTTAAAAAGGAAAAAAAAACAAAAAAAATGTTACATTGGTGAAAACCTAGCAACCAGGCATCTTTTGGTGACACAAAAATATAAATACAAGAGAAATATTTTTTTCCTGTGGTGAAAACCCACTTTGGTGATGCCTTGGGAAAGTACCATGGTGAAAATCAGGCAATCTAGCCCCATGTCTAGAGATCATTTCTCTACCATCTATCATAACTCCAACCTGATATCACTTGTCATTTTCACCTCATACTCCACAATAAACTTTGTCATGGCTTGAAATTTGTTGGCTTTCCTTGACCTATAATATCATATATGGCACCAAGTTAGTTCACCATGGCCTATCCGCAATAAATTTCCCATTCTATCCTACCTGGGGGAACCCCAATGTCATGATCTATCAAATCTTGAAAAATATCAAAATATCCTTAAAAAATCTAAAAAGTGGAAATGTACTTCAAAAAGTTCAAAAAACATCAAAAAAATCCTGAGAAAACTCCAAAAACATTTACAAAATGTCCTCAAAAATTAAACAAAGACAAACAAAAAATCAAAAAACCAAGAAAATTTTGCAATAAAACTCCTTTGTACATAAACCAATTCTTTTGCATTTCAAAATAGGCATTGTACGATGCCATACAAAAAATCTAAGTTTCAACAAAACTAAGTCAAAATTGTCAAGTAGTCAACAGATCCTCATCCAAACTGGCCAAATTGTCTCATCTACCAATCCAAGTCTTTTGTCAAAAAGTCATTTTGTCTTAGACAAGGGAGGAAACACTCAAAACCAGGAAAGTAAGTCTTACATGGGGTACCTCATTCTTGAAATCGAACATCATCATCAATCATCAATTTCATTCTCTAGACTACTACAAAAATACAGACACATAATCAATATGGTTGTTTACTTGTTGAGTCAATTTGGTCTTATTATGTCTTGTTTTTTGCAAGTCATACTCTTATGCATCTTTGTGATTCCACAAGAAAATAGAGATGTCAGGATGGTTCATGACTCATTTTTATTTGTCTTTTGTTTGTGGGATGTTTTCCATGAAGTCTTAAAAGAGCATTTTGGGTGTCTGTGATAAGAGCATTCACATCCATATACAATATCTATTTGCATAACATATTGCAATAGATTAATTGGTTATGATACGCCCCACATATCACAAATCTTAACACTCAACCTAGATGGATCGGCCCACATTCCTCTTCTATTCAAAGTGTCTATTAAAATGCAAGGGGATAATTGTACCTAAATCATTCGTATCTGGGTATGACGGTATTCAATTTTTCTATAATAAAAGTGGCTCAGTGGTGAAATAAATTGCTCAAATAAGTTGGAATTCAAAGGTGGTTAAAATATTTTAAGGTTTCAATCAAGATTTATTCTCATTATCTCACGTCTCCTAACTATCATTACTAAAAAAAATCTCTGTCAATATAAGAAATGCATACATCCACCACATTGACATAACATAAAAGCATTAATGAATCATTGAATTTCATAAGTGTAATCATGTAGAACATATCATCATAGAAAACATGTGCATAAAATGAAGCATAAAATAAAGTAGATCACATAAACATCATATAAGGTTTCCAAAACTGCATCACACACACAAACACATACATATATATCTCAAAAAGTTTCATGATACAATGTCTAAAGGAGATCTCGCAAGATTGCAAAATATATGCAAATGTATGTCTAAAAAATCAACTCATGTTGCCTCCAACCTCTAGTCTGGGAGGTCTAGGTGGTACGAAAGTCAAAGGCCTAGCCCCATTCTGCCTAAGTGGTCTATATGTACCTTCTTGATGTTTTGTGAGAGGTTTTACAATGACCCCACTACTCTATGATCTCTCAAGTCTCTGTGATCCCTGTAAAGCGGTATAACTAGGGACCCTCTTCTCTGTCGGCACCACTCGCTCTTAATGACCTCCAACTCCTATTTATAACCCCCTACCCCACCTCTATGGATGAGCACACATTGCATTTCTATTGGTTACGATGCTTTTCACCTTCCTGAGTCCCTAACTTTTCCATATGACCTCTTTCTGAATCGTAAGTCGTGTTGTGATCTGAGTCACGATATCAACCAAATGAGCACTTCATTTTATTTTTTTTCTCATTTCCTTGAGGGGGCACCATAATACCTAGTTACTGATGCTTCTTCATAGGGGCATACTAGGGCATTATTTTTATCACAAAAAAAATTGAAATAATGCCTAAAATGCCTTCTATCAAAGAGGGGCAAAATGTAGACACCTAAAAATGACCAGTTGCTTTAGCGTGATGAATTTACTAACATTCTTCTTCAATTATTGAATAATCTTTATTATTTAATTAATTGGCATCCTTCTACTATTTTCTAATTCAAAATTTATCATTTCTCTTTAATTTCGTAATTAAGTGATTTTAATTAATTACTTAATTATTGAACGTCTAAATCAATATTCATTAATTATTCCTCTATAAAGTAATTAAATAATTAATATTATTTAATTATTCTCTATAACATTTTAATTAATTAAATAACTACATTATTTAATTAAATTCTCTCTTTACTATTACATCTATGTAATAATTAAATCAAAAATCCACTCATAATTTAAATAAATGATATTTACTTAAATAAACTAATTATTCCTCTAATAAATAAATAATTTTAATTATTTATTTATATTCCCATGTGTGCAAATAAATAAATTTTTTCATTTATTTAATTATATTTATTCTTCCACTTTTGACTAATACTAAGTTTCAGTTAACTTCTCAATCACCTTCCCTGACTAATCAATCAATTTGGTTATCAAATCAATCTATTTAGTCTTATAATCCATCTAATCAGTCTTCTCTCCACTCAATTCAGTCAACTGATCAATCTATTTAGTTAACATATCAATCTACTCTATCAATCAAGTTGAACTCCCAATCAGTCTAAGTTCACTCTTCAATCACAGACAAACAGTCCCACCAATCATGGATTCCTGATTGAACCCCCAAAATTCTTATAAATAGAGAGAGATTATTCTTGTATTTGGAAACCACATGCGCTTTGAACTCTTATGTTGTCACAGTGAGCACTCATTCTGAGAGCCCAAATTGCAACAAGAAGAACAACAAAGGAGGATTATTGGTTTGCATGTTCATTTGTTTGAAAATGATTTCATATTATGGATTGTCATGCTTTAGGTTTATCTTATTTCCTCTTTTGATATTAGGGTACTAACTGTTGGAAATGAGTTGAGAAACTGAGAGGGGAGGGGTGAATCAGTTACCACAAAAACAAATCCAATTCCCTTAGATGTCTTAAAAAAATTTATCAATGTTGCTCGGTTAACACAGATATTCTACTGTCACTCGGTTAACATAGAAAATCTTAAGATATTAACTGTGATTATCCTTTAGTAATTGATAGAAGAAACATAAACCATAAATAAAATAAAATGTACACAAATAACACCAAGATTTAACGTGGAAACCCAATATGGGAAAAACCACCAATTGCAACTAGTCACTATTTTTCACTCTTCTGAAGTGAGCCTTGTTAGGAGCCAACCCTATTAAAGGTTACAATAACACACTATTAGGTGTGACCTTGTTAGAGGATTTAATCACCCTTTAAGGAGTGGCCTTGTTAGAGGTCTTCAAACACTTCAATATAGAAATGTCACCTTGTGAGAGGATTTATAAAAATATTGTTAAGAGATTCAGATCACTACTACAATTGTTAGAGAGTAACAATGAATTGACCTTTTTGTAAGCAATTTTCTTTGCTGATTCAGATCTCTGCTCTTGCTTTAAACACTTGATCCTTACTGATCGAATATTCTATTACAGCTCTGTATGTTCTGTCCTCAATCAAAATCCCATCTGATTTTGCCTCCACACTTCATGAACACACATATCTCTTCATATCACACTTATTCAATCCAAACTTGACCTTATATATATGATAAGCCTTGTCAAGTCATCCTTAATAACCTTCCAAATTATCAATAAAACTTAAGTTTATCGGCTGCATATAACCAATTAACTATTAAATATAAATTGTTGCTAGTCGGTTGTCACTAAAAGCATAAATCGATTAATACTGAAATCCTTCAATGCCTAACCAATATCATAATGCCCGAGTGAACTCAGTTAGAACTGAAAATCACTTTGTACAGACATTTGTGTAACATCACTATATTTGTGTAAACATCAATGACAATACACAATTGAATAATTGTCATCAATAATCTCCCTCTTTGGCATTGATGGAAACACAACATGTCATAATACAAATAATTATAGAGAAATAGACACAAGAATCCAATTGTATTAATGTCCTTAGCTTCATTATGATTCTCATCCAAAAACTCTCCATCTATCTTCAAACTCTCCCTCTTACATGAACAATTTTGAATCTCTGATAAACTGATAAAATTCTCCCTCTGTCACCAATCTCTCCCTCAATAATCTTTATGACATCAATAATCTCTCCCTCTTTGACAACCAATGCCAAAGACACTATCTAATACATATCCAATGAAGTTGTAATGTACCTGTTTGTACTAATTCATATGCAATAAGCCCTGACAATCTACATAAACATGTTAAATCTGTTCTATAGCTCGGTCGATGCATCACTAAAATTTGTTTTAGTGAGCCTCAATTAGGGGAATCACCCCTAGCTTTCCTCTAAAATCAAAAAAAATGCATCATTATGTAATGGTTTTGTGAATATGTCTGCCATTTGTTCTTTAGTATTCACATATTCCAATCTTACTTCCTTGTCCTGAACCAATTCCCTCAAGAAATGATACTTTATTGCAATATGTTTCGTCTTAGTATGCATCGCAGGGTTATTTGAAATGTTAATAGCATTGGTGTTGTCACAGTAGATAATAATTGGTTCTTTGATTTCCACCTTCATGCCTGACAACAGCTGTTTGAACCGTATGATATTTGAACAATTCATTGCTGCAACAACATATTCTGCCTCTACTGTAGACTGAGAAACGTAGTTATGCTTCTTTCTTGTCTAGGAGACTAACATCTTTCCAAGAAATAATGCTCCACCACTTGTGCTCTTCCTGTCATCAACACTTCCTGCCCAATCAGCATCAGTAAAAGTCTTCAAATCAAAGTTTCCTCCTTTCTTATACGATAATCCATAGTCTTTAGTACCCTTAAGATATCTTAGAATCCTTTTGATATCCATTAAGTGATTCTCTCTAGGATTAGCTCAAAACCTTACAATAATATCGACTGCTAATGCAATATCAGGTCTAGTGTGAACAACATATTGAAGTTTACCAGTCATGGATCTATAGGTAGTCTGACTTACCTCCTTTGAATCATCATCCTTAGACAACTTATGTCCAGTGGGCATAGGTGTTCCAACAGGTCTGGAATCTTCCATCCCAAATTTCTTTAGTATCTCATTGATGTATTTAGACTTAGTAATATAGATACCATCCTTCATCTAATGAACTTGTAAACCAACAAAGAATTTGATTTCACCAAACATAGACATCTCAAATTCCTTACTCATAGCTTCAGAGAATGCTTTGCATAAATTATCATGTCTAGTAAATAGTATGTCATCCACAAATATCTCTGCTAACAGTATCTTGTTCTGGGGTCCTTCTTTGATGTATATGCTATTATTGTCATTAGTTCTCTGAAATCCAATACTTATCAAGTAACCATGCAATCTTTCATACCATGTTCTAGGAGCTTGTTTCATTCAATACAAGGATTTGTGCAGTTTGCAAACCATATTCCTTTTGTTAGGATCTACAAAACCTTCAGGTTGCTCAATATAGACTTCCTCTTCAAGAATTCCATTCAAAAATGTAGATTTTACATCCATTTGATATACCTTGAATCCTTTATGTGCAACATATGCCAGAAGAGTTCTGACTCCTTCAAGTCTTGCAACAGGAGCAAAATTTTCTCCATAATCAATACCCTCTTCTTGATCATATCCTTTACATGCTAATCTTGCTTTGTTTCTAGAAACTTCTCCTTTTACATTCATCTTGTTTCTGAAAACCCACTTAGTACCAATCACATTCTTATCTTTTGGTCTAGGTACAAGAGTCTTGATTTTGTTCTTTTCTATATGCTCAATCTCTCCATTCATTTCTTCTATCCAGCTTTCATCATTCAATGCATCTTTAACAGTTCTAGGTTCAATTTCACTAAGAAAACATGTACCTTTGATTTGGTTCCTTGTCATTATACCTTCTTTCCGATCTCCAATTATTTTATCAAGTGCATGATGCCTTATGACATACTTTGCAAGTATAGGTTCCTTCCTCTTTGATTCTTGGATTGCTCCACTATGTTCACCTTGCTCAAATATTCTATTTTTTCTTCTGTTTGATACTCGGGTTCCACTGCCTGAGACTCGGGTGCCTCTATCTGCAACTCAGGTTCATATATTTGTGACTTGGTTCCCTCAGTCTGTGACTCGGTTTCTTCAGTCTGAGACTCGGTTTCAATAGTTAGAAGCTCAGGTTACACAGGTTGCAACAAGGTTTGTGTTGATGAATTCAGTGGTTGACATGGTTGTTTCCCAATCACCATGTGTCTTAGGTATAGTATCAGGTTCATAATACACAAAGTTCTTGTAGTCCTCAAGCTCTTTACTGCTTTATTCTTCATTTCTCTCTGCAAACTCATCAATCTTTACATGCACACTTTCTATGACTTTATGAGTAGTAAGATTCAAACATGTATATGCTTTGCTTTTGCAGGAGTAGCCTAGGATTGTACCTTCATCACCTTTTACGTCAATTTTTCCATTTCTTGCTTCCTTCAAGATGTAACATTTACTTAAAAATACTTTGAAATAATGAACATTAGGTTTATAGTCATACCATAATTCAAAAGGTGTCTTCTCAGTACCTTTCTTTAGTTGAACTCGGTTCAAGGTGTGAATTACAGTGTTGATGGCTTCCTTACAGTATTTGGTAGCAACATTCTTTTCAATCATCAAGGTTCTTGCACAATCCATAATGGATTTGTTCCTTCTTTATAATATACCATTTTGTTGTGGTGTACTTGGGGAAGACACTTGTCTCTTGATTCCTCTTCATTGCAAAATTAATTGAACTCATTAGAAATGAATTCTCCTCCTCTGTCAGATCTTAGGCATTTAAGTTTCTTTCATGTTTCTTTCTCAACTCTAGCAAGGTACCATTTGAATTTATGAAAAGCTTCTAGTTTTTTTTTGAGAAACATAAAAGTCATCATTCTGGAATGGTCATCAACAAATAGAATAAAATACTTCTCACCTGTGTAACTTGTTGTTCCAATTGGTCCACACAAATTAGTATGCACTAATTCCAAGACTTCTTCTATATTGTAATTCTTGCTCTCAAAACTAGTTTTTCCCATCTTCCCAATTTGACATTGTTTGCATATTGCCAATTCAGGTTTCTTCAAACTAGGAATTACTCTTACTCTTCTATTTTTTCTTATGTTGATCAGGTTATCAAAATTCACATGACACAACCTTTTATGCCACAACCAACTTGCTTCTACTTGTGCAATAAAACATGAACTTTCATTGAGATCAAGATAAAATAGATTACCTTTTGTTTGCCTGCCAGTTCCAACTAGGTTTCCCTTACCATCTAGGATCTTGGCCTTACCATTCATGAATTCTACATTAAAACCAATGTTATTCATTTGTGCCACACTTAGTAGATTACACCTTAGTCCTTCAACCCAATAAGCATTATCACATTTGATTCCTTTGGTTAGAGTAATACAACCTTTACCTTTCACATAGCAGGGTTCATCATTCCCAAAACTAACACTCCCACCATCATAGTGCTCAAGATGTTCAAATTTAGTTTTATCACCAGTCATGTGGTGAGAACAACCACTATCAATTATCCAAATGTCATTCTTGATAATATGAGAGTAAAGTGCAGACTTTTCATTATCTTCATTGTCTGACTCATCCTTAAAAAATGTAAACCATTTCATCTTCATCACTATCAGAATCTTTAGCAATATAACAAGATTTCTTACCTTTGTCCTTGTAGCTTTTGTAACTTTTGTAATATTTCTTGCCTTTGTACTTTTTAAAATTTCTCTCACCTTTGTCTTCTTTGTTTGGACACTTACCTGCAATGTGATCAATGGCATTCTTCCTTTGTACTGTCCTTTTCCTTTTGCAGCTCTCTTTGCAAGTAATGCTTCAATGATTTCCATATCTTCATCATCAGAATCATCATCACTGTCACTGTCAATCTGTTTTCCTTTCATCTTTCCAAGGTTTAATTTAGCTTTGAATGCACACTAAAGATTGCTAGGATTAGAAGAATAATTGTCAAATTTGTCCAATTCAAACATGGTAAGTCTTCCAACCAATCCATCTAGAGTTATATCGTTACTGCATCTCATCTCTTGAATAGATGAAACTCTAATTGAATAGATAGGAAGTAAATTTCTCAATACCTTACTAACCATTGTTTTGTCTTCAATTGTTGAACCGGCAGCTTTGATTTCACTGACACTTTTCTTTATTCTTTCATTGTATTTTCTAATGTCTTCTCCTTCTTTCATTTTCATTAGATCAAACTGACCTCTGAGACTTTCTTCTTTGGCTCTTTTACATTTTCATCTCCTTTATATATTTCATGTAGTTTGTTCCACATATCATAGGCAGTAGGGAATTCCTTGACTTCACCAAATTTGGAATAGTTGAGTGAAGAATATATATCAATCATCATTATGTTATGATGCTTCATGTCCACCACCTATTCCACAGACATAGGTCTCAGTGGTTCCACATACTTGTGATCCAAGAATTGAAAACCAATGTCTCCAATAGTAGATAGATGTAGCCTCGTCAAATCTTTCCATGCAGTGAAGTTGTCCTTGTTAAGCTTGGGGATGTCCCTTCTGTAAGACATCTCTGATCTTTAGCTTAGGCCTTGAAACCTTCTTTGAAAGCACTTAAAATCTTCCCTGTAAACACCAAATTCTCTGATACCAATTGTTGGAAATGAGTTGAGTAACTGAGAGGGGAGGGGTGAATCAATTACCACAAAAACAAATCCAAGTCTGTTAGATGTCTTAAACAAAATTATCATTATTTCTTGGTTAACACAGATATTCTACTGTCACTCGGTTAACATAGAAAATCTTAAGATATTAACTGTGATTATCCTTTAGTAATTGATTGCAGAAACATAAACCATAAAGCAAATAAAATGTACACAAATAACACCAAGATTTAACGTGGAAACCCAATATGGGAAAAACCACCAATTACAACTAGTCATTGTTTTTCACTCTTCTGAAGTGAGCCCTGTTAGGAGCCAACCCTATTAAAGGTTACAATAACGCACTGTTAGGTGTGACTCTGTTAGAGGATTTAATCACCCTGTAAGGAGTGGCCTTGTTAGAGGTCTTCAAACAGTTCAATGTAGAAATGTCACCTTGTGAGAGGATTTACAAAAAGATTGTTAAGTCTACTCTGTTAAGAGATTTAGATCACTGCTACAATTGTTAGAGAGTAACAATGGATTGACTTGTTTTGTAGGCAACTATCTTTGCTGATTCAGATCTCTGCTTTGGCTATAAACACTTCATCCTTACTAATTGAGTATTCTATTGCAGCTTTGTATGTTCTGTCCTCAATCAGAATCCCATCTAATTTTGCCTCCACACTTCATGAACACACATATCTCTTCATATCACACTTATTCAATCCAAACTTGACCTTATATATATATGATAAGCCTTGTCAAGTCAGCCTTAATAACCTTCCAAATAATCAATAAAACTTAAGTTTATCGGCTGCATATAACTAATTAATTATAAAATATAAATTGTTGTTAGTCGGTTGTCACTAAAAGCATAACTCGATTAATACTGAAATCCTTCAATGCCTTACCAATGCTCTAATGCCCGAGTGAACTCAGTTAGAACTGAAAATCACTTTGGTCTTCTTTAATGCCTGAGAGTGCTTGGTATAAATTGATTGTGCTCGGTTTGGGTGTATAAATTTGTGTAACATCACTCTATTTGTGTAAACATCAATGACAATACACAGTTGAATAATTTTCATCAACACTAACTACTTAACACATCTTCTTCTGGTTGAGATTTTGATGTTATTGCAGGTTTTTACATATCTAAATTGCCCCGATTACATCAGGTTCAGAAGACTACATAATCAATATTTAGTGCATAGGAGGTATCTCAGAACTAATACAGGCAGTCTACAATTTGTTTGGGAACAAAACCCTGGGTACAGAATGTTCCAAACATTTTGTACCTGGGCATAGAATTTTTTATCCATTTTGTACCCTCAAAAAATCGGTGAAATTTTCTAGAATAGAATATTGCATTTTCAATATCTTGGATCTGCAACTATAGGTTTTTGTGGCATAATGACAGTCCAAAAATCATATATGAACTTCCATCATCCACATTTCATTTTCAGGTGCACACATTTCATTTCTTTTTCTTCTCTAGTATTCTTATTTACAGATTTAGGTAGATTTAATCATCATCTTTCTCAACTCTAAGCAACAAAGGAATAGAAACCCATTTTAACCTAAGATAAGGTATTTGCATCACTTCATCTTATCTTGTGGTGTAGATCAATTTTACTTAAGAAGACTTTGTATTCTAATGTACCTTTTGAATTGGGGAGAAATAAGATCTTACTAGGTGATCCCCATTTTCACCTGTACATTTTGGTGAACCCATCTCTTTCATGCATTATATCTTTTGATTTAGGTAGTTAGATTTTGCATGTGTCTTTTTCTTAATCATAAAAGTAATGAAAAATATTACATTTCCCTTAATTTTTTTATCTTTGCGTGTTCATTTCTAAAAAAAAAAAGAGAGAGAAAAATAACAATCATCATTTTGCATTTTCATTGCTTCATTAGTCATAGTTTACCTTTACTTTTTATGCAATGTCTGACTTATTTATACAATATTTTAGAGCCTTTGATGAGTCATTTAGTAGTGAATATTTTGATATGTTAGACGTTTCCTTTGATGACTTATCTCTATTCAATCTTTCTCTACGGCTTGTAAACCATCTTTTTGCCAAAAAAATACTCAACTTGCTTCATGTGAATACCTACATTAACAATGTGGAAAAACAAAAAGTAACTGTTCACCTTGCTCAAGGAAATCATTCATCAAAAACTAAACCTATGATTGTTGTTTAGGGTTTTGATGAACCTAACACCTTTCAAACTCCTAACAAACTAATCATAATTGTTCAAAGGAAACCAAAAAGTCCTTTAGAGTTTGTTAAGAATTACCAAGCAGTTTCTCATGCATATCATGCTAGCAACAATCCTCAGCCCACTAATCTGGTTGTTTTGAATCATGTACCTACTTCTCAACCTGTTCTTCCTCAACCACCTCATTTATCTTCTAATCTCTAAAGGGAATATGATTGAGTAGAACAATTACGTGCAGCTCCCGATAAGATTTCCCTTTGGGAACTTATTCAAACCTCTCCTACTTATCAAGGTGCCTTAAAAAAAGCATTAACAAATTTAACTATACCTTCTTTGGTATAACCTATTATAACTTCTTTCTTGGAGTGTATGCATGCTACTAATGTTAAAGCGCAAATTCTTTTACTCGGGATGAGTACCTCCTAAATAAGTTCAAGATCAACATGACTCCTTAATGGTTGTTGTCATTATTAATGGAAATCTTATTCGCAGAACTTTAATTGATAATGGTTCAGGACCCAATGTTTGCAGCATTGATCTGTTAAATGGATCTTTCTATAAAAAAAACCTAATTATATCCCTATTTATGGATTTGATAATGTCACTAAACAAACTATGGGTATCATCCTTCTTCATGTTAAGGTAGGACCCATTGTTTTATCTACTCATATCTATGTTATGTCTGGTGCTCTTAATTATAATCTCCTCTTAGGTAGACATTATTTGCATGTCATGCATGTTGTTCCTTCAACACTCCATCACAAAGTCAATTTTTTTTCATAACAATACTATGTACACTTTGGTTGTTGACGATAAAGTGCAAAATTGCTTGTGTTCTAAATTGGACAGTAAGACTTTACCCTCTTTGAATCAACAAGAAACACCTTCCTCTCCTTAAAATGATCCTTAACCTATTGGAAACACTGAGAGGGGGGGTGAATCAGTGTTTGATTAATTATTCTATTTCAACAATTTGAACATAAATCAAATAGATAACATATGAAGCATAACACAATAACCATAACACCAATATGTTTACAGGGAAACCTTGATCAGAGGAAACCCCTAGTAGGAATTAGTACCCACAAATAATTGTACTAATATAATGAACTTGTTAAAGTTCCTTTGCCCTATTAGGAGCAGTCTTTACAATGCAAGTACAATGACCCTATTAGGAGTCTTTACAAGAACCTTGTTAGAGGTGGTTGGCTCACTTTCAAAGCTCATTGCTCAATAAGATGAAGGCTACAACCTTCTGATGACTGATATATACTATATCAAAAATGAACTGTTGTAATGACACTGTTGTCTGATCAGTTCCGTTTATGTGTTGATGCTTAAATCACTTGTAGAATTCTACTTCATATTGACTTGATCATATTGTTCTTCTTGAAATCTTCTCTGCTTTCTCTTTGACGACACATTAATACAAAAGTGCATGTCTAATGTATATATACATGCCTGAATAGACGTGACTGAAAACAAGACCTTAGTCGGCCCAAAAACAACATTCACAATGCTTCCAAATAAATTGGCTTAAGTGTGTTTACAATAATGTTTAAGACATAATTACTAACTTATTACAATAGGCACATAGCCTTTGCAAAACAAAAGATTATATGCTAATCCAAAAACTGAGGTCGGTTCCATACTCTATTTTTTGAACTGTTAGTGCACTTAATCTTTCTATAACTTTTTTGTATTGTCATTCAGTACCATGCGTGTATAGGGTAAACACAAAAACATATCATAGAGCTTATGTATGAACGCGCATAGCCTGACTCGATCTTACGCATGTGCGATGGTGCTCTAATCGACGGCATAACTCTGTTATGTTTTGTATTCTATACTTAGCCATTTTTTTCTTCCAAATTTACTTGACAAAACTTCATATGACTTTGTTTCCATAATGACAACACAAAATAATTCATATACACCTTAAGTGTCAACTTGCCAGTAATCTCCCCTTTGTCATTAATGGCAACAAAGGAATGTGGCCAAGTTGCTTAAACTTTGACTTTACAACAAAAAGGATTTCTATCATAACTTTGGCTATATAACATACTCCTTATATACATACATTACTCCCCCTTTGACATTAATGGCAAAGGTATCAAAATTGTAATTTTCTAGATACTTACTCCATGTACACATCTAGATAAGCAATCTGCAGATTCTTGATCTCTTACTTCCAGAATGCCTTCAGTGCATCAACTTTCTAAAGATGGGTACAGAAGGCATATGTAAGCTTCTCCATCTTTGTCAAATCCATGTAGGGTCCTTGATCATACATGGAAATGGTTGCATCAATCTATTTTATGTTCTCATTCAAAAATGCTAAGGAGGGCACAAGTGCATTTCTCAGTTGAGTATGCCTGATCCTTATCTTACTGATCTCCATTTTAGCTTTTTCAATCTTGTCTATCTGCCCTTGATAGATGTTATTTCAGATATTAATATCTTGGGATGATGTTTCAATTGATTGCCTTATGTTATCAACCAAGATATTTGCCTCTTCTATCTTCTTGATGTCCTCAGAGGTGAGTTTTCCTCTATCCATGCAATTTGCTATTACCTTTCTTCCTTTTGATGCCAACTCTTTTAGTATTGTCTGACCAATCTTCAATGAATTTAAATCTAAGGAAAATTTCTTTACCAATTCATTCAATCTTTCCTTTTTATACTCTTCCTCTGCAGTTCTAGTAGCTGAGTCTACTAAAATTGTGAAGTGTGCCTTGAAGCTTGTTAGGATACTATCTACATCATCAACTGACTGAATTTTAGCCACTTTCTTGTCAGCAGGCACTAGGTCATTCAGAATGTTCACTGACTCCAAAAAGAGAGGGTTTCTTATAAATTGTTTCTCCTTGGCTTTTTCCATGGCTAGGACACTGATCTTGATCAAGTCTTCTTCTCCCCATGCATCTAGACTTGCTGAGTCAAGAGTTAAACTTGACAACAATGAAGTTGATGGTTGAATGGATGGAGTGAATACAGTATTCTAACTAGTAACCATATATTCACTTTTTACTGGGATCTCCATAATAGGTGGTTCATTAGATTGATTTTCTTCCTTATTATTCAAGTATGTTGAATCTTTAGAGGGAACTTCATCCTGTTGTAAGGAAGTGTTATCAGTGCATACCTTCTATGTCTCTTCAGTGCTGACAAATGCTTTTTCAACTTTGTCCATGTCATTGTCAGAAGTGGTCATGGATATCTGAACATCATCAATCACAATACTTTCTTCTGAATCTTTGGTTGTATCAGAAGGTGTTGAAATAGTGGGCATTGAATCCTGTAGACCTGTCATAGGCACACTTTGAATCACTGGTTCTTTATCCTGTTTGGGAGGGACTGGAGTCATCTTTTCTATAGGCGTCATTGATGGATACATATGTCTATCCAAAAATACTCACTCAAATGCTTTCTAAGTCTCTTCACCAATCAGTTCATACTCTTTGTTCATGATATGAAGTATTCTTGTTTTGGTTCTAAGATGAGGTTTTACCAAATCCAAAAGTATAGCTTTCTCATCATGTGAGCAAATAGGGAGAAGACTGTCTAATGTTTATTCTCTAATCCTCATATCCTCTTTAATTGCTTTCCTTTTCAATACATCAAGTATGTTCCATACTTTGTCCCGTATGACTGTTTTAAGTTCCAATATTGTCCTCTTAAACTTGATCATGTTAGAGATAATCATAGAATGAATTTTTGATTTGTCTATCTCTTGGTATTTGTCATAAACATTCTTAATAGATTCTAGTCTTCCTTCATTAACAATTTTGTTTTTTAGGACTATTATACTAGGCTTGAATCCTACCTCAGGAGGGGCATGAGTGTTCTTTACCTTGCTCTGTGTTGTCCTTGAGGATGGGTGACCTGTGGGAACTTTCTTCCTCCTAGTCAACTTACTTGGTACTGATGGTGGAGATGCTTCTAAGTCAATAGTAGTTGAGGGCACAGATGTACCTTCATCAGATTTCTTCGTCTTCTTCTTGGGAATGTCATCAATTTTTTCTATTTTTACTTCTGCAGGAGTTTTCTTGAGTTCTTTTGTAATCTTAGCTTCCCTAGCTTTATCTAGGTCATCTTGTGTAACCCCATGAACTTTTAGGATATTATATGTAATCCTTGATGTCTTTCTTTTATTGTCTATACTATATAAGACAGAATCAACTTGATTTGTCTTCTCTCTGTATGTACCCCATCTTGGCTCATTTGGATCTTTGGGTGCAGACAAAATAATTTGTGCATATCCTTCCAACACATGTTCCTCAACTTCATAACCAAGTGGGTGAATCCATTTGGTTCTTGGTTCAACTGCTTCTATGCATGTGCAGTCAGTTTCCACCATGAAACATATGGTGTCTTTGTACTTATCAACTATCTTCTCTAGTATTCTAAACCTTTTCTGCATCTTGATCCTTAATGTTTTGATCTCCATGTCCACATAATCCTTAGCACTTCTCTCTGGAATAGCCTTTAGTGATATCTGAGACATAGTGGGTTTTCTCTTGTCTAGGTAAAGGTTAGAAACTTTACCAACAATATGAAAGTACATGTAGATAATCAAGGAGCCAAATCTGAATATCTTTCTCTTGTCATGCTTGATAGCTCTAATGTTTTCAATCAGTTGTGCGAGCAATATCTCACAGAGATTATACTGAGTATTATTTTTAGCCATCCTTATTGTTGTTAGAACAGTAGCTGCAGACACACTATTCAACCTGCTTGCGTGTTGAAACTTGTAACCAAGTATCATGAAACTTGTAACTTGGACCAGTGGGAAGAACTGGTCCAACCTTAGGAAGTCTAATCATATCATGAATTAGGTCAAAATTAATGCAGATAGGAACTTCACCAATCCAATATAGATCATCATGTATCCTTCTCAATAGAATTTTGACCCATTCGGGTTTGTAGAACTCATGCGCGTTTGAATATTCAAAGATAGGGTTATCAGTGAGATGCGTGTATTCATCCTTGAATGAATATTCTGGTTTCATCAGTATTGCCATAAGAGTTTCTATGTTTTTATCCACAATGGTTTCCTTCTTGCAATAGATGTATGCGCTTATGTCTTCTACATACACGAATCCTAGCAGAGTCTTCCTTCTTGCAATAGATGGATGCTTCTTAAACATGAATCTCTTCCTTTCAGTAATGTCAAATACTACAGGGGTTGCCATACTTACTTGTTGATTTATTAAATAGGGTTTCACTGCAATTTTGAAATGACGCGACTACTAGGGTTCCATTTTGACTTCAATTCGTTCACCAACCAACCAAATCGTTAACCTTTACTGCTTTGATGCTAAGATCTCTTGTTCTCTCTAAGTGCTCAATATCAAATGCAAAGTGAGGATTAAAGATCTTTTACAATCTTATATAAAGGATTATTGCATTTAATGCTCATTGTCGTAAAGCGATTTGCATAGAGAATTTCAATCTTTTCTTCTATCACTGTTCAAGCTATGTGTCCATGCATACTTCCCCAATTTTTCACCAAATACATGAATCCATGGGTGCATACTTGGAGGTGAGTATACCAGTTGCACAGGGGTTCAGAGCTAGAATAGCTCCCCCTAAGACCATGAGGGTCAACTAACCATAAATAGAAGGTGTGTCTACTATGGATGCATCAGCTACCTTGTTCTCATTATTATCTTTCTTTAGTTCAACCCATATTTTACCTGAATATTTTGTGGCTTTTACAAAATCGACTTCACCAGATTCTTCAAATAATTCCTTAGGCTTCTCTTTTTTTTGAGTTCTAGATCTACAGAACCTTGAGATGTGTCCATCTTTGCCACATGAGTGACAAATGATTGGAGGTTCATTCATCATGTTGCACTTCTTGGTTGGGTGACCATTATAATTACATATCTGAGATGTAATGTTTTGATAGTTTCTCTAAGGTTGATTTCTCTGATTGTGTTGATTCATATTTCTTTGATTCTATTGTGACTGATTTCTTTGACTTGTTTTGCAATGAATAGACCTATGACCAAATTTATTACAGGAGAAATAATAGCCATTGAAAGGTCTTACCTCTTTACAATCTCTTTCCAAGTGTACATGCTTGTTACAAGCATCAAAAAAAAATTTAACTATCTTAAGTTCATCTTTAGGTGGATCTGTTTTAGCCTCTACAAGATTCTCAGTTTTCTTTGCTTCAGTAGATGTCTCTTGTGTTTTCTTTCTTTCTTGCATTCAATTGATCTCAATTTGAGCTACACTGTATCCAACACCAGTAGTATCACCTTTTAGCTTCTGTGCCTAAAGCTATGATTGAATTAGATCAGAACTTGTGTGAGGTTTATCAATCTTGTCTTTTTCTTCTGTTAATTCAAATTCTATCTTTTTCTTGATGTTTTCTAACTCCAAGATTTTCATGTTTGCTTGCATAAGTTCATCATATAACTATTTACTCTCTTTGGTCTTTTCTTAAATAGTTGTTAGGCTATCTGTAAGTTTTTCATTCAGATCTTCAATCTTATCTTTTAAAGACATGTTCTCTTCATTCAGTTTCTTGACCATTTTTCCCAAATCGTTTGTGGAGCAATCTTTCAAATATTTTGTTAATTTCTTGATAAGCATTTGGGAGCCATCAAATTTTAGTTTTAGTTCTTCATTTTCTTTTTCAGATCTGTCAAGATCCTCAAGGGTTGCTTCAAGATTATTTTTCAGATGTTTAGCTTCTACTGAATCCATGATCTCCTCAAGTGGTTAAACTTTATTTCAGAGGACTAGAGCTCTGATACCAATTGTTGGAAACACTGAAAGGGGGGGTGAATCAGTGTTTGATTAATTATTCTATTTCAACAATTTGAACATAAATCAAATAGATAACATATGAAGCATAACACAATAACCATAACACCAGATACGTTTATGGGGAAACCTTGATCAAAGGAAAACCCCGGTGGGAATTAGTACCCACAAATAATTGTACTAGTATAATGAACCTGTTAAAGTTCCTTTGCCCTGTTAGGAGAAGTCTTTATAATGCAAGTACAATGGCCCTATTAGGAGTCTTTACAAGAACCCTATTAGAGGTGGTTGGCTCACTGCCAGAGCTCACTGCTCAATAAGATGAAGGCTACAACCTTCTGATGACTGATATATACTATATCAAAAATGAACTATTGTAATGACACTGTTGTCTGATCAGTTCCATTTATACGTTGATTCTTAAATCACTTGTAGAAGTCTACTTCATATTGACTTTCTCATATTGTTCTTCTTGAAATATTCTTTGTTTTCTCTTCGATGACACATTAATACAAAAGTGCATGTCTAATATATATATATACATGCTTGAATAGATGCGACTGAAAACAAGACCTTAGTCAGCCCAAAAACAGCATTCACAATGCTTCCAAACAAATTGGCTTAAGAATTTTTACAATAATGTTTAAGACATAATTAATAACTTATTACAATAGGTGAATAGGCGCATAGCCTTTACAAAACAAAATATTATACACTAATCCAAAAACTGAGGTCGGCTCCATACTCTATTTTCTAAACTGTTAGTGCACTTAATCTTTCTGTAACTTTTCTGTGTTGTCATTCCGTACCATGCGTGTATAGCGTAAACACAAAAACATATCATAGAGCTTATGTATGAACGCGCATAGCCTGACTTGAGCTTACACATGTGCGTTGGTGCTCTGATCGACTGCATAACTTTGTTATGTTCTGTCTTCTATACTTAGCCATTTTTGTCTTCCAAGTTTACTTGACAAAACTTCATATGACTTTGTTTCCATAATGACAACACAAAATAAGTCATATACACCTTAAGTGTCAACTTGCCAACATAACCTACTAGTTTTATTTTGGATGATGATTGAGGATCTTTGGACTTCACACATTATTTTGTGGGAGAATATAAGCCTCCTCCTACAGAACCTCAACAAAGTGTACCTTATCTAGAAACTAAAAAGTATCATCTCTCCTAGATCAACTTAGCAATAATTTTGTTGTTTCCTCTACTTCTAATTAATCTCTTGAAACGCTTTTGAAGCCTTAATATTATGACATTGTGACTTACGAGGTGTCATGGTCTATTTGTGATATGGTTTCTTGTTATGTTCTTGTTTATCATCTTTTGGCTAAACAAGGTTTTAATGGTCAAGGATGCAAAATACAAGAATGGAGAATTTAGGCTCCTTTAGGACATGATGGAAATGAACATTTATTTTTTATAGGGTACAATCCTTATAAACCTTCCAACAAGTCTAAAAAACCTTCTCTCAATGTGACTCACTTTCTAGGGAATCAACATCACCCGATCGGGGGACAACAAGGTGTCCATTCGGGAGACTGCAATCAATCCTAGGAGAAGGTTGAAGCTAAGAGGATGCAACCCAAAGATTCAAACACTTGGAAAGAGGATCCACTATTGGAGAAATAAAAGACAAATCATGAGGATATAGAATATAAGGAGCGAAAGGGAAATCCATCATAGCCAAATTCATAAAGAAGCTAGACGAATCATGGTAGGAACATCGAGGCACAATGAAGCCACACCAGAACATGAAGCTCAAGTGACTCCTAGGTAGATTCATTGTCAGACAAGGTAGGAACCTTAATGATGAATTGATCTTCCTTTGCATCATTCTAGTAGGTATCTAAACCTTTCCAACCTGACAAGAAACAAGCTAAAGCTAGATGACGAGTATCAAAGAAATAGCAGCATTGAAAAGGGAGGCCCTCATAATCAAGTGGTTACATCCAAGGCCTGCCCCTGACCATAAAAGCCACATCCCCATGAAGAGATTTGGAGATATGAATATCAACCAAACTGTGAGAGAAGGTTGAGTGACCCATGTGTGATATAGAATCATGAACCCTCAAGAAATGGCCAATTGAGTTTTTGATGGTCTTGTAGCAAGACTCCTCCCAAAATTTGAGGGGAAGATTCAAGTAGTCTAATCTAGACCAGATGCATAGAAAGTAGGAAGATGAAGGATTGAAAGAATAAGTACAGGGTTTGAGGGCTCTCTCTAACCCCAAATTCATCCTAGCACTAAATTTATGACTTCAAATGAAATAAAAGAAAAAAATGAAAAATTCCTTAGCACATAGAAAGAGCTCAATCTTACCTATCACAATAAGCTTCCAAGATTCATGTCCCAATTATGCTATTCGGTTAGAGTAGGCTAAAGGGTGGAGAACCAATACACTAAACCATGCCTCACTCAAAAATCCATGTTATTAGCGATGTTCTCTCCACATGCTATGATAGGAGAAGTGTAAGCACATTAAAGCAATCAAAACACTTTCTAGGGGGAAGTTGGGCCAGATTGAGTAGCATGGACATAGTTATGAGACTTAGAAAAACATGTGGAGCCCAAGGAAGGGTCAAGATGAATAATAGCACCCTAGACAATACCCTACGCCAAGCAAGTCAAGTCCTGAAGCATAGGGGAGTCAAAATTGGAAGCAAGAGCCTATGCACTAGGAAGATCAACATTCACTAGTGAATTCACAATTGAACCTAAAGTAGGCCTAGACACATCAACATCTAAAATAGTATCTACATCCTCCTCGGGAGCCACAATTGTAGGTGCAAAGGCCATGCAAGGAGCCACAGTAGGCGCAAGGAACTCATGACAAAAAGAGTTATAGACAAGAACGCTCATTTCAAAAACCTTTAGTGAAATGTATAGAAGGAAAAATTTGTTGAATCTGTAAACTAAGTCCCACTAAAACCAACACATTTCTTTTTAATCACATATTATCTATATATTACTAGTAGGAAAGATTTTAAAAAGTTATAATTTATCACCTGATTATTGTTTACCCCTAAATTAGGCTCCCGCCTGATGGTAGGGCAGAATGGAAGCTTCACAGGGGTGGGACCAAATGCACCCTGTGAAAATAACCTCTAGGATTTTATAGAAGTCAGCTATTCTTCTTGGGGTTTCAAGAAAGGGAAGAAATAGTAACCTTACTGAGGTTAAACGCCAAATCTTTTGGAACACTTTAAACTTAAAATGCACAAGCTATTTTGAAGGATGGAATATCAAGGCAACCTTTGCAGCATATAGGCTCATGAACAGTCGCAGAAGTATGTTATCACAATAAATGAAAACATAAAGTGAACAATGTCATACATGCACAAAATAGAGAAGCCTTGGTGCATAATCTATCTAGCAAAGCTTGAACACGATTACACTAAAATCAGGGATTATATTTAAACAACATAGAAACATCCATGAACATTGAAACCCCAAAATCAAAGGGCTGAAAGCACGATCAATTTGTATTGAGAAATCAAAAAATGTCCATTATAGTTCAAGGCTTGCAATGTAAAATAAGGCTTTCTAAAACCTTCTGGAAGATTCCTATTCTATTTCTACCCAAAAGTTAAGTCTAAAAGTTCCCCCCTTTTAAATATTACAATTCTCTTTATATATAGCTCAGGCACAACCTGAAAGCCCTAATAGAGAGAGGATCAGAGAGAATGCTAGGCATTTCATTATGCCCAGCTTTTCATGTTGGATCACATCGCCCCCCTAAAAACTGACATCCAACCCATGCTCTTCATTATTATGCTCAACTGCCACTCCTTGGTAATTATGACAATTGTTTCATCGAGAATCATGCCAAAATCAAAAAGAAATGGGCATGCAGAGTTGGGCGCGTGACAAAATATGGTTGTGAAAGAGAGGGAAATAGGAGCATGAGCCTTGAGTTTCCCTTTGAACAAAATTTGAAGCCAAGCAATCCCCGCGATAAGTCCATGTGTCATGATCAGAGAGCATCAGGGTGCGCCAACGCAAAATAGGGACATGCGGCACTAACCAAAAAATTGCTTCAAAAGGAAAACCACATCTTCTCTGATCACCTACAAGACAACCGCGTGTTACATTCAAAAGAAAACCTAGGCCCATCAGTGGGAGATTATCTTGGAAGCGAGCAAAGTGGCACGCAGCATGTTGGCATTGAATATGGCTCCTCGCAAAAAGAATCCCTCTCAAAATCCCAAAAGAAACCCACATGTACAACTTGGGATAAGCTCGGGCTCAATAGTGAAAAGGCATTTTTTGAGCATTCAAAGGACACATGTCGCCTCATCAGGAACTCTAGTGAATAGTGTTAAAATTTGTGGCCAAAATACATGTCGTCCCGATGGGTGGCAAAGTGTGCTTCTATGAAACAAACCACCACGAAAAGGAGGGCAGGAGCGCCTACAGAGTTTCTACCCTGCAAGGCTATGGAATTTTGATTCACATTCTTTGCAACTCTCAGGGGCATCCTTCCTGTGAGATGTGAACTCCTTCAAATTTTGGTTTCGCAAACCAACCTTATCCATTGGGCCAAGATTAACAAGGGACTCAAAATATAAGCCTCAACAAGTCTGCACCAGAGGAAAACAAAAACAAGTGTTCCTTGAAGGAGAATGCATTATGCGCAATATCACTTCCTAGAAAATAAAAATGCCTATCCTACTGCTATACAAATATTTAAATATGTACACAGATTTTCATCATTAGGATCAAACAAAACCATTGACTGGTTTCTTGAAATAGCTCCCCTTCTTGACTAGCCTTTGATACATTACATAATTCTGGTCAGCTAGCCAGAAAAGCAAACTTGAAAGGGACTTGACATGCCAAGATACCCCTTGAAGGAAAAAAATAAAGAAACTCACTCTTGATGAAATGTCATATGTTGACAGCGAATGGATGGGCCTCTTCTTTTCTCTGTGAATCTCATCTTCATGCTCAGAGGTGAGCATGACCAGTGGTGACTCATAGATCTGGGTTAGATTCCTGATGGGACATCCATTATTGGTTATGCTTCCATCTTTTCTCTGAGATAACCATCAGAAATAGAGCTAGATGGATTCTTTATTGCAGAGGAGAAGCCCAGCCTTTGTTGTAGCTCACAATCTAGGGATCAGAGGTTTCCAACTCAAGGTTGAACGACGTGCAAATGCATTGAATGTGTTCAAAAATTCATCCTCGTTATCGACTTCTTCCAAGGTCATGAAACCCAAAGATGCCTCAAAAACACAAAAGTGACAATTTGGAACTATTTTCTGTACCGGGTCAACGTGTTTCTTGGTCTCCTCCACATTGATGAAGAAGGGAAGTCCAGCAAAAAGTGGGGTAGAATCTTCCTCTTCTTTATCACCTTCCTCATTTCATGCCTGCGGAGGGGTTGGTTGGACAACAAACTTATCCATATCCTCCTGCAGAGAGGTTTGGAGAACAATGTTTTCAATATCCTCCTCTGTGTCCTCCTCTGCTTCTCCTTATTTTTCTCCTACTTCCTCCAAAGTCTCTATATCTGAGGTAAGTCCATGGCCAGATGGATCTACTGCTTTCTTCAAAACCTGCTTCTTGGACCTTTCCTCTTCTTCTTTTTATCCCTTTTCCTCCGAAGTCATTCCATGAGAAAAAGGAGGCCCATGGGCAGATACTTGCATTGCAAGGAACTGCTCTTGTTGCATCCTCAGGACATCTGCTTGTTGTTGCAATATGTAATCTTGACGATCAAGCTCTTCTTTCTGATGATGATACTCTTGTTCCTCCTTTAAGGCTTTCAACTTTGCCTGAAGATTTATCAACATCTCTCAGAAGCTGATAACTTTATGTTACACCACACTCTGGTTGTGGGCGGGAGGATAGGAATGCTTATAGGAGTTAATGGGAACCTCCTACGACTAGTAGGCGCGTGCAAGGGAACACAAGTGGTAGGCATCTAGGTTTTTCCCATAACTAGGTGTAGCAATGGTGTATGGAGCAAAATTATCAGGAAACCTGGTCTGATATTATTGGTAGGGAGATGGAGAGTATGTGTTTTCATGAAAAGGGGGGAATATAGTTGGTTGTAATATCTCTCCATTTTAACACGTAGGAGAAGTTTTTACAAGGGAAAAGGATGCGTAAAACTGGGAACTCTGCTCACCATCAAAAAATAAGGTTATAGAGTTGTATGGTGCTCAAGGTCTGCCCCTTGAAGGTTGAAAATACTGAAGAAGGCACCTCTTATGTAGTTGTGAAAACTGGTCCCAGTGGGCGTGCCATAAAATTGTTTACCCCTAAATCAGGGTCCCGCCTTATGGTAGGGCCATATTATAGAAGCTTCACTATGGTGGGACCAAATGTGCCCTGTGAAAATGACCTCCAGGATTTTATAGAAGTCTGCTCTTCTTCTTGGTGTTTCAGGAAAGGGAAGAAAACCTAGCCCTACCAGGGCAAAATGCAAATGCTTTTGGAACACTTTAAACTTAAAATGTACATTCTATTCTGAAGAACAGAATATCAAGGCAACCTTTGGAGCATATAGGCTCGTGAATAGTCACAAAAGTACGTTAGCACAATAAATAAAAACATAAAGTGAATCATGCCATACATGCACAAAATAGAGAAGCTTGGGTGCATAATCTATCTAGCAAAGCTTAAACATGGATACACTAAATTTGAGGATTATGTTTAAACAGCACAGAAACATCCATGAACACTGAAACCCCAAAATCAAAGGGTTGAAAGCAAAATCGATTTGTATTGAGGAATCAAAAAATGCCCACTAGAGTTCAAGGCTTGCATATAAAATAAGGGTTTCTGAAAAGATTTTGCGAGAGTCCTATTCTATTTTTGCCTAAAAGTTAAGTCTAAAATATACCCCCTTTTAAACATTACAGTACTCTGTATGTATAGCTCAGGCACAGCCTGAAAACTCTAACAGAGAGCGGATTAGAGAGAATGCTATGTGTTTCATTCTGCCTAGCTTTTCATGTTGGATCACATCGCCCCTTTAAAAATTGCAGCCAGCCTGCGCTCTTCATTATTACTCTCAGTCGCCACTCCTTGGTAATTATGACAGTCATTTAATCGAGAACCGGGCCAAAATAGAAAAACAATGGGCATGCAAAGTTGGGCGCATGATAAAATACGGCTGTGACAGAGAGGGCACAGGGAGCATGAGCCTTGTGTTTTCCTTTGAACAAAATTTGGAGCCAAGCAATCCCCACGAGAAGTCCATGTGTAATGATCAGAGAGCATCAGGATGCGCCAGCGCAAAAAAGGGACACACGGCACTCAACCGAAAAACTGCTCCAAAAGGAAAACCATGTCTTCTCCAATCGCCTGCGAGACGACCGTAAGCTCTTAGATAGTGTTGAGTTCAAATATATTCAATACAAAAAAAACTTGTAGAGGGCAAGCAGTAGCCCCAACACCTGCAATGTTAGCATAGGAATATTGACCACATCACTAGTGGATGCAACCTTCACATTTCCTATACGAGAGGCTCCTAAAGAGTAATAAGCTTCAAAATGGTGGCCATAATAGCAACACCACCATCACCAACAATGTGGGGTCCCACTTGACTACCTGATTATGAGTGTGTAAGAAAGAGATTGGCTTAGATAGTAATGTTGAAAAGTACAAGGTAAGGTTGGTTGTAAAGAATATTTCCATGTTGAGAAGATAAAGTTGCTTGTTTTTTTCTCTAACTACTAAGATAACATCTTTCAAATTCTTGTTTTCTCATGGAACAACTTTTTTTATTTAAAAATTGAACAAATAGATATTAAAACAACATTCCTACATGATAATTTAGAGAAATTTTATGACATAATCATAAAAGGTAATTATATTGAAAAAGGTAATTATTGAATGGCAATTGAAAATTCTTTGTATGTTGCAAATAGTCTCCTAAAATATGATATTAAATTTTTATTCCTTTTTTAAGGATTGGGATTGCTAATATCCATATTGAATCATTATGTTTATTTCAAACAAGACAATTATCATATCCTTGGTATCACTTTATGTGTAAATATGTTATTTTTTAGTTACTATAAGAATGTGTTTAGATATTTTAAGTCTCCCCTTTCAAAATAATCTGATATAAAGAACTTGAAGGCTATTTAGTAAATTTTCGGAATGAAAGTCAAAAAAGATAGCCAGCAAACATCTTTGATTGGGTTAGAGAATATTTATTAAATATGCGTTGCAACATTTAAGCATGGTAAATAGTGGATCAATGGGTAACATATTTATGTGGGAATAAAGATATCAATTGAGCAATGTCTTGTGATACTTACATATATGGAGGATATGGATTATGATTTGCTATTGGATTTATTAGTTTGATATACAATATCTTTATCATAGCAACAATGTCCAAGGAGTGGAATTCTTGAGATGTTTTATAGTTGAACCTAAATGCAAGCATTAGAATATAATAAAGGGGTATTTAAAGGCTTGGAGAATAATTTTGATTACTCAATCTTGTTATGTTGAGTTTCTTTCCTTTTCTGTGCCCATTTCGCTATCCGGCATAAATAGCCAATCTGAGATAGTTCATAAGCGTTAGAATGTTGAATGTGTATTTGATTGTGTGTTCCCTTCCCTTTTCCTTAGCTAATCCCTCAAAACTTAAGTATCCAAGAATTGGCAAGTTTGGAGTGTATTTGAAGCTTCTATCTTGTTAAATAGACAAATGGGTATCTATATTTCAATTTTGGAGAATATTGAGCCAAAAATGGAGAATTTATTGGTCGAAGGTTTTCCTAGGTCTAGGAACCTTCATTGATGTTCACACAGGCTCTAAGAACGATTAGAACTATTGATAGTTTCTTGATTGCTACTATCTCGCTAACTGCCAACTTCTTCCATGCCTTAGATAATTTTTTAATGAACTGTGTCTTTTAGAATTTTCTTAGTTTTTGGAACCATCAGAACTACCAATGTCTCTTTTTCCTATTCCTTGTTCCTTGAAGTACATCAATTTTGTTCATGACGGGGTTGAAATATCCAATAGGGCCAAGTTTGGCATGGCATGTACAATTTTCAATAGGTCATCTTGTAGATGAGATTAATGGGTGCCTCCATTTCTAATTTGGTCAAATTTTGAGCAAAATTAAGTTATGAGATGTCAAAGCTTTTGGTGGTTGTAGGAATTATCAATTGATCCTTGGTTCCTTGTGAACCGCTAACCATCAACTTTGGCATGATGAGTGAAGGGATTCATCGACCTTCTAAAGCATCTTTCTTGATCATTTGTTTAGTTGGCATTAGGTAGCGGAGAAGCTCGAAGGATAACTGTTGACGAGCTATCTTTCAAATTATCGTGGTTTCTTCCATTTGTCTACACATTTGGTATAAGCTACTTGGCAAGCTAAAATATTGATAGAACATGCTTTTCTTCAATAACATGTTTGTTTCACCTACGTACGCAATGGAAAAGTTGGCCTTGGAGTAAAGTTAATTGTAGATGTTCTTGTTGGAATTTAGGTGTTATCAATATTGTAAATTCATGTAATTAATTATGTGCCAATTTTGGGTAAGATTGATCTTTTATCATAGATTTGAATATGCTATAGTGTTGTGATTTAGGCTTTTAGCACCTCGGGGTATATGTTGTGTGATTTTCTCTAAGGATTTTTGTTGTTGTGTATTTTTGCATACCCTTATCTGGTCACCAAAGGTTTTTAAGACATAAACTTCATCAATCTGAATCATGTTAGGCAAATTTTTTGTTATTAGAGGACATATATGAATGTTTTAATATGGCACATTGTATGTGAATATCCCTATGAATGCCTATAAATCTTTTGGGAATTATTCTTAGATAAGTTCCTCTTACCACATTCGTTGGCATGATTGTAACATGAAATTAGTGAATGTAACAACATTCCAAATATTACAAGCTTTATAATGCCATTTTACATGTTTCAAATGGATTTGTGTAATGTGTTTATGGATAACTAAGTATGTTGCATACATTGTTATCATTATTCTAGTGCAAATGAATGCATAGTTGTTGTTTGTGTTTCCAATTTGTTATTCAATTTCCCATGTACTCAAGGAATATGCACTAATCTAGAAAAGCAACTAATATTCCATTAAATCAAAACACAAATTAGTAGTGTAGGAGTCAGTTTTTTGTATTCATGAACTCATACTATAACTAGGGATTCCATGTACCCAAGGAATAGGCACTAATCTAGAAAAGCAACTAATACACCATTAAATCAAAACACAAATTAGTAGTGTCGTCATTTTTTTGTATTCATGAACTCATACTATAACTAGGGATTTATCTTCACATCGCACTATGTTATCAACTACCAAGATGTCAAGTTGGGTTTGGTTGTCCTTGTTTTGTTATTTTCATTTAATGTGATCTCAATGTCTATAGAGTTGGCGTCTAACCCTCTATTGTTATATTTATGAATAATTTTCACCCACCAGATGGTAACCTTGGCCTTGTGAGATTTGGTTCTAAGAAATGAAGCAACCTTGGCCTCGTGAGATTTGGTTCTAAGAAATGAAACAAAGATTTTAGGACCCAACAAGCTATTTGTGGATTTCATTTTGATTAGACAAAAGATTTTGAATATAGAAAAGTCATTAATGGGTATTATTTTTAGCTTATTTAATGTTGCAATACTATTTCATGTGAGACATGGTAGAGGGTGGGAAATTGATGTTAGAAAATATTTATTTTTGATAACTCTCGTAAAACATGCACTAATAAATCTAGATGGTACAATGAGTCTATAAGTATTGCAACCCTAGTAGTTAGCTTTCAATGTTGTAGTTCTCCTTTTCTTTTGTGCAAGGATATAATGTCTACATCTATTCAATATTTTCGACTAGTGTGAATTGACACGTTATTTCTTTTGGTTATCGACAAGAGTCTAAAGCAATTATAAAATCCTCTAACGTCGTTATAGCATCATAGAATAAGGGTTATTACGTATTCAACATGATTATAAATGAAATACAATAAAATTCTATTCCAAAATAAAACTATTTTCGACGCATGTCATAAGATCATATCCATAAGTACTTGCCTAAGTTGGCCGGTAAAATATGCCAAATTATAACAACTATGACAAATCGAGACAATCTAAAAATAGCCTAAAAGAACAAAGACCAAAGGGAACATTTAAATGCGTGCCATGTAGGTTTGGATACCATACTTCTGATGAGATGATTGGATGGTTTCTAATCGTGTTTCATCTATTTATTGAGTGCTTGATTTATAATATACAATTTATTTTAAAAATATAATATGCAGCCAAATTACTTCCAAATTACATATTAATTATATTAACCGGACAATTATATTCTGATAACCAGGTAATACAATTGATTTATGCTTATGCTTTAGAGTGGATATTTTCTGAATTAACTTTTTCTAACTATAAAACAAGCTTTATTCTACACATTTATCCCCTCGCATATAAGAGTAACAAACGTTTGTTCAACTCTGCTATTTAGGGTGGTTGGAAGAAGAATAGGAGGTTCAATGAATTCACTCCCAAGGTTTTAGGCTAAAGGGATTTTCATCAACTTAATGTATGAAGAGCAAGGTATGGTCACCCACCTCCGTGAGGATACAAAATTGAGAGCCATCAACGCTAATAGCAAAAAACCCTAATTTTTTATTTCTTTATTTTGTGGCAAAAGCAAAAAGGTAAAAATACAAATCATACACTGCTTACAACTAGCTAATGCTCTAAAAACAAAATTCTAAACAGCAGTTTCCAACTGTGAGTTTAAGAAAGAAATTTTATGTGAAATCTTCGGAAGAATATGCAATCCCCATCCAATATTAGAACAATGACTTCGTTATTGAGTACAAAACATAATTGGGGCCTTTCAATCAACCGATTGAAATCAAACATTAAATATCATTCACGCTCATGGCTTCACCAAGAAGCCAATTTGAACAGCGAAGATCATACAATCTTATTCTTGTGACAACAATTCATTTGAACAAAATATTAAACCAGAACATATTCAAGTTTCTTTTAGACTAGACAACAAATTTTAGTACTTCAAATATGCCTTCAGATAACTGTTCAAAAAAATATAGAAATGATATCTGAGAAGAATCAAAAGCAGCCTAAATATCCATTATCAAAAAGATTGTCTCTACTTCTCAAGGCTTCAGTGCCAATGCCAAACCAATTTTGGCATTCTTGTCCAAAGCCTTGGTGTCAACTTCTCCGGATATAGTAACGAGGGATTTGGGCCTCCATTCATGCTGAAGAAGCGCACCAAGTTTGCCCTGATTGTTAACTCGGGTTTTCATGGTGGTCAGATGATCGACAAAATGAGAACTCCCCACAGTGAAGGTATTCTCATTTTTCGAGATCTTGTGTGTAATTTCAGCAGCAACCGAGGTCTTTGTAACAGGGTTCACAAGGTGAATGTAAGATCCCTTCACAGTATCTCCCTTGTCAGTCCTATGACCACAAGACAAATATAGTTAACATAAGTTAGTTTCTAAAATTGTTGAGACACAATCCTATGTCAATGTTAACTTCTGTAGGAAGGATGCCAATAAAATGAATTCATGTTAAATGTGAGGAGAGAATAAGGTCAAATGTATACAATATGACAGATGCAGAGAATTCTGGCTTTGAGACACCCACGCCTGCACTGTACTTCGTAAATGCTCCAGATGCAGTGTCAAATGCCAACTCTCCACCAAGTGAATATTCACCTGTGCCAAGTGCCCCTGAGAACTCTACAATAGGAGTAGGTGTCAAGCCAATGCTTGAACTCAACCCAACATTATCATGAAGGTACTGCACGTCAACCTGGCATAAACAATTCAAAAGTAACTTATAATTGAACGGTCAGAAATTTCAGAAAACAGGAGAAAAACAAAGCTCTCTAATAACATTGAGCTTGAATATTTTATTAAATAATAAACATATTCTCCTAAAATGTAATTGAATTGTGTGAGATTTAACAAGTGTGTCTTTATTTCTCGTCATTAGAAAAACGTACTAACCTTGCCAGACTTCTGATCTGGTATTTTGAAGCTGAAAACAGTCTTGGCATGGGGAACAAATTGATCAAGAGTAATATTTGTTGAGATCTATTTGATAAACACTTTTGTTAGAATCTTCCAGAAATATATTAGAAAAGATCCCAGTCAAATTTACCTACGCATAAGTGAAATGACAAAAATTTCACACCATTCTTTTCATAATAGAAGCTCCATCAGAGAAAATATTAGTATTAACCAAGAAACAATGTTTGCCGAGAACTAAATCTTCATTGATCAGCAAATTTGGCACATACAGTGGAATTAGTGTCAACTTTCACATCAACAGTTGCATTTTGGTATTTGTACTCTGTCTTCAGATCACCAGCAAAAGATTCGCCTTTCTTTAAACCAGTTGATGTGAAGGCCTGTGTATCATGCAAACAAAGTTAGTTGTCTCCAACATGAAAATAGTATTTAACAATTTGAAGAGTACTACTTCAATGTGTAAAATTCTGCATTTCAGATTTGAAGGTAAAATTATCTCAAAGACTAATGTATAATCGTTGTTCAATTTTGACATCCTTCTAATAATAATCTCTAGTTCACCATAATGCACATATATAGTAGGCAGTGAGCACATAATAAGTGAAAAATCTGCAGAAGAGAGAATACCACATGGCAATATCAAACATCTTAGTGCAAGCCCTATATGGTAGACTTGTGAATAAATTGCACGTCAGGCACATCAGGATTGGGACCTGAAAGCAAAAACTACCACATAGCATAGGTGGTATATTAAAGAAAATGATTGTGAGGATTTCATATTAGTCGTATCCGTCCTTGTAGTTTAAACAATTTTATGCACCTGATGAAATCTCTATGGCAACAAAATAAAGAGATCATTTGATTATTACATGACAGTTTATCCTAACTACATCTAAGGAAGAAAGCTAGCAAATATCCTACATCTCTTACTCATCTAGTTGTGTATCCATCAGCCAAAGACATAAGTGAGTCATCATTATTAACTTGGTTTCATCTATTAGCTTGGTTTCATTATTAACTTGGTTTCATCTATTGATTGATATGAACTTAAGCTGGACGTTCAATTGATTACTGCACTGACAGTCTCTCTCAATTAAATTACTTGCCTTCGTTGTGTGCACAGACATATATTTCTCAATTAGATTTTAGGTGAGAGTTATATAATTTTACTGTTGCTTTTCCTATAAGAAATGTATCTAATATACCTTTGCTACATGACCTGTTTCTCAGTTTGTGATTTGGTTCCAAGATATTAGATCCAATGACTCTTTCAGAAGTGTCAAAAACATTTGTCATGGAATCAGAGCCTTTTGCTTTCCAGCTTCAATTTTTTCCTTACCCAAAACTCAACATCCAAACTTATTGTGTTTCCAGGGCATTTTCAGGCATCTCCAGCAGAAAACAGTCCATCTTTGATGGTTATTTGCAGTAAAGGTGGTAGACTCCTGGGTTGCAGTGAGTGTGGAAAGGCTTGTGGATCACATATGATTCCTATACAACCCCCTTCAATAAGAATTGACTCATTTCAAACAACACCGTAGGAACCAAAAAACCTGCAAGTAAGACAGGTTAGCATCAAAAAAGACACAGGACTTAGTTTTGTGGATACTAATTGTTCTTGTCTCTCTCAAGGTAGAAGAGGACACAACAGGACAAACAATAGAATAAAATAAGATCCTTTTTAAAATATAATACCAAATAATTCACTTTTGACAAAAATAAATATAAGTGAAAATTTTGACTACTATATTTTGAAATTCACTAAATTTTGGCCTTGTGCTGGTTGAGGGTGAAACGGTCAACCATTGACCACTCAGGTGTTCAGAGTGCACAGATAAGACATGGAAGTGAAAAAAAAATGAAAAATTGAGTCTTTAAATTTCGTAGAACTCAGCACATCAAAAATTTAATAGAAATACACATGGTAATCAGGATAGTTGTACCCTAACCCCTGGTACTTGTCTCACACTGGTAGCATGCCATATCTCCACCAATTGACGTAATTTTTCCACTGCAATTGCATAACCATAATCATGATGTCTTTCCAAAGCAAAACCTTGTTTTTGTGCATCATGGAATAGCCATGCTTTAGCTGGTGTTGTTAGAAGAACAGAAATTTCTAATAAAATAGCTGCGGTGGTTAGCTTGCAGGCAACCTAAAATCTTCAAATGATCTAATATATGTGATGTATATGTCATTCCAAATTGATTTAAGAATCCTCTAATAAGGTGGTTCACACTTCAAAGGGAAAAGGCACTTCGACGAAATTAGGTTGTGCCATAAGAATAAAATATTTCCATTCTGGGGAGCAGGATTCAGCAATGATTTAGCAGGGGTAATTTGTTTATTTAAGCACACTCGGTTTAGTTACATTAGGCTAGTCTTAAAGTAAAACATTGAAATTTGTAATATCCTCTATGATGCTGTGAAGTGTTTACATAAATAATGAATGGCTTCCCTAAATTGAAAGGTTAAGCTCGTCCCTTTAAAATTGCCTGTGTAATTTTGTCATTTCACCCCAAATTGCTTTACCTGGCCTTTGCCTTATACATGCAAATTGCACTTAAAATGTCAAGTGTAAATGCATTCCAGTCCTCGAACAATGTGATAAACTTGTCTACAAAATCCTGAACTCTTTGAAGAGAAGGCATGATATTATTGACCTCATCCTCATCCACTATGTTTTCTCCTATCTCCTTGTCTCTAAATAGTAAGAAAAATAGCCAACTGAACTACCCTTCGGTCCTTCTTTAGATGCCGGGGAGAGGCAATTGACATTGAAGGCTCCCCAACAGGCTACTTCAGTTGAGACATAGCTAGTTCCTCAACCTGTTGTATCGATTAATTAGGGCCTTGTTTAACTTGTTTCTTTTCCCTTGAAAATGATCTTTGTTCTAGTTTTCTCTTTGGGAGTAGGAGGCTTCTAAGCAAGAGTGGTTACATTATCCAGCATAACCTCGATTCTAGCAAATGAGATTATGTTTTCATAATAGACCCCTGGGTTATTAGAATTTTTCTTCTTTCTGTGTTCTTCATCTTTCATTTTTGCACTCCCGCTCCGACTTTGTTATCTTCAACTTCATTGGTAGTGCAATTTGTGAATATCTACACTAATTCTGTATGCTTGTAAGATTGGATAGAGTAACTCCAATCCCTCCTTTATTGTGATTAAATCTTAAAAGACTATAGAGAAAGGGAAGAAGGGTCCCTTATTGTGATTTCTCAGTGTCAAAGTTTGGTAGCTGCAGGAGCTATCTGCGTACCTGTGATGATTGCATCAGTATTAAGTTTGAGATATATGCTATGTAAAGATGATATATATTCTCTGCTGCTGTGAGCACTAATCCTTTCTTATGATCGAGTATATTGAGACTGCGAAGAGTCTTCAATGCTGAACGGTCATCTATATGAAGTCACGTCCTTTGAAGACTATGAAGAGTCTTCAGCGTCGGCAGGTGAAAGGCCACATTCTTGGGAAACGTCAGTTATCATGGAACCATGTGCGCGCGTGGCTGTTGGGCATCAAAGGGGCTTTTCTTGTGTGGTTTTTGGTAGCCAAGAGTCTTATGTTTGCATTACAGTTGGTCATCGGAGAGCCACCAATATTATAACTGTTGTGTTCGTGGCTGTTGGGTATTACTTTGCTATGTAGCGACACTGTTTTTTGAGAGCTGGATAGTTTTTCCTGTAGCATCGGGTTCTCAGCTGTATGTATTCCTTGGCTCAGCGATTGTGGTGGTGTATTGAGGCGTTGTATATGGCGTTGTTCGGATTCTGTGTCTACAGCGGATGATACTTAGAATCTATGGTGCATGATTATCAGTGTACGTAGCTATCGTGCATAGTGCTGAGTCTAGAGTAAGTAGTCTGTAGGTGATAATTGTGTGATCAGTATTGTGTGAATACATTCGTTCTTCTGTGTCCTAAAGATATCGTCATCATTCTGTGTAAGCCAATATTATTGTAAAGAATAAGATAGTATAGCATTCATAAAAGAATGTGCAGTCTAAGTATTTTGAATATTGTATCCAGACCTCATTCATTATTCAATAAAGTGATATTTCTTGGTGTGGCTGGGTTTTTCCCTCGAGAATGAGGGTTTTCCCAGGGTATCTCTGGTGTTCTTGTGTTTTTTAAGTTATCTGCTCGTTGTTTATGTTATTCTGGTTCAAAATTTAACATGGTTTCAAAGTCAGGTTTAAGTAAAGATCTAGAACCAGAATTATTCAAGCAGCAAAATATTATTTTCTTCTCTTCTAGGTTGATACTTCCAAGTTTAAAAAATGGTGAATGGAATCAAGGTTGAAGATAGGCTGGATGGTGCATTGAATTTAACAGCATGGAAATTCGGAGTCCTTATTGCACTAGAAGAAAATGATCTTCTAAACTATGTGAAGAGTGATGTACCTGAGCCAACCAACGATACTTAGAAAGCTCAATGGAAGAAGAATAACATTATGTCAAGGAAGATATTGATTGATTCTGGAAAGGATTATCTTGTGCCTATAATATCCAAGTTGAACTCAGCTAAAGAAATGTTTGAAAATCTTCAAAGCTTGTATGAGTTCAACAATACCAGCAGAGCTCTTGCCTTGAGACGTTAGCTTCTCCATATAAAAATGGCTAAAGGAGAATCTGTCATCTCCTTTTTCATGAAGATTACAGAATTGAAAGATCAACTTAGTGTCATTGGAGATTCAACTGAAGATAAAGACCTGGTTATGTTGGCCATGAATGGTCTCCCTCATTCTTGGGAGTCTTTTTATTCAAGGCATTAGGGTAAGAGATGAATTACCCAAGTTTGATTGTCTTATAACTGATTGTATTCAAGAGGAATTCAGATTAGAAGCAAGAGGATATGGACAAAATGTTCATCATAAAGAAGATCATGTCCTTGCTGCTCAAACGTCTAAAAGGAAAGGAAGAAAGGAAATTACAAGAAGAATAGAGATAGAAATTCAGAATCGGCTCTTGAACCAAAAAAGAAGGATCTCTCTAGAATTCAATGTTTCAGATGTGACAAGTATGGTCACTTTGCCTGAGATTTGTTTAACAAGACCAAAACATCATGTTGTTGCTGCAAATGTTGATAATGCCTCACCTCATAAAGAATCTAGTGACAATTCAAAGGGATTTTTATTTATCTCGGCCCTTTCAAGCAATGTTCCAACTAATAGTAATACTTGGTTGATTGATAGTGGTGCTTCTCGTCACATTACCATATACCGAGAGCATCTTTCTAACTTGGTGGGAAAAGAAACACATTTGCAAGTAATAATTGGTGATGATGTTTGTTATTCAATGAAAGGTGTTGGGACTATTTTTCGCCTAGATTCAAGCATCCCTCTTCATTTGAGTGATGTCTTGATTGTTCCAAGAATCAAGAGAAATCTGGTTTCAATTTCAGCATTGGAGGACAATGGATATCAAGTTGCATTTGCTGAAGGTAAAGTGCTTGCATGGAAGAAAAACACTAGCATTAAGCCACCTCGTGAAATTGGTGTTCATCAAGAGAGTTTACATACACTTTTTGTTAGTCCTATTCAAGCCTTAGCACATGATTCCATCAGTACAAGTGAGTTGTGGCATATAAGATTTGCTCACTTAAATTTCAAAACTCTTTCTTCCATGGAAAAAATGGTAGTTGGTCTTCCAAAGCTTAATCAAGAGCATGATGTACTTGCAAAGGTTGTGCTCTAATTAAGAATGTTAAAGGTCCTTTTCACAATAGTGAAAGTAGAGCAAAAGAAATTTTAATATGATTCATTGTAATTTATGTGGACCTATGTCTGTTGCATCCTTGAGTGGTTTTTCGTAATACGTGATTTTTATCGATGACTTTTCTCGTAAGACCTGGATTTATTTCTTGAAATCTAAGGAGTCTGATGAAGTGCTTTTTAGATTTAACGAGTTCAAAGCTCTTGTTGAGAACATGTCTGAAAAAAGGATCAAAGTTTTGAAGTCAGATAAAGGAGGGGAATATACTTCTGGAGTTTTTCAAAATTTATGTATTGAGGCAAGGATCAAGAGGGAGTTTTGTGTTCCATATAACAAAATAGAGTTGCAGAAAGAAAGAATAGATCCATTGTTGAGGCAGCGAAAGTTATGATTCATGGTCAAAATCTGCAAACTTTTCTTTGGGCAGAAGCTTGCAAAACATTTGTTTATGTTCATAATCGAAGTCCACATCAAATTTTGGATAATGACTCTTGAAGAGGCCTTCACAAGTATTAAACTTGAAGTTAGTCATTTCAGAATATTTGAGTGTCCTGTTTATATTCATGTGCCTAAAGATAAAGATCTAAGTCAGAACTTTCAGGCAAGAAAGAAATTTTTGTTGGTTACAGTGAGTCTTCTAAGGCCTACGGGATATACATTCCAAGACAAAAACAAATTGAAATCAGCAGGGATGTATCATTTGAAGAAGAAGTAGCTTTCAAAAGATAAAAAGAGACTTCCATGGAGATAGATAGAGAAGAACAAGAGACATCTCAAGATATGGACATTGTTGTTCCAGATTCTCCTTCTGAGATTGAGAGGGTGTCTACTAAATTAGAAGAATCTATCGATCCAGTTGATCCCATAGAACCAACCAATGGACCAAATGATGTTTCATTAGAGAGAAAGAGACCTTTATGGGCTAGACATACCATGCAAGAGGATGAAAAGTATGCAGCTCCTTGTGGCAACTTTAGAGAAAGCAAGAGACCGCATAAGCTTCCAAGTTATGTTGCATTAATGAGTCATATCATTGAGTCTGAGCCTGCAAGTTTTGAGAAGGCATCAAATCAACAAGTATGGAGAGATGTTATGACTAAAGAATATCAATCTATCATCAAGAATGATGTTTGGGATGTTGTTCCTAGGCCTAAAGAAAAGTCGGTTGTTTCTTCTAAGTGGCTGTTCAAAATCAAGCATGCAGTTGATGGGAGTATTGAAAAGTATAAAGCAAGATTTGTGGCAAGAGGTTTCTCTCAAAACAAAGGTATAGATTATGAGGAGACATTTGCTCCTGTAGCTCGGTATACTTCTATCAAAACTATCATTGCTATTGCAGCAGTTAAAGGCTGGAAATTACATCAAATGGATGTAAAGACTGCATTTGTTAATGGTGTGATTGAATAATAGGTGTTTATTGAACAGCCAGATGGTTTTGTGATTCATGGGAAGGATTCCCATGTATGCCAAATTGAAAAAGGCCTTGTATGGCCTTAAGCAAGCACCACATGCATGGTATGAAAGGATTGATCAATACTTAATGAGCTTGGGATTCTCCAAGAATGATGCAAATCCAAATCTTTACTTCAAGGTAATTGATGATAAAGCTTTAATTTTAGTTCTTTATGTTGATGATTTATTTCTTACTAGAGCAAATAATCTCATTGTCAAATGTAAGAAAGATTTAGCTTCTGAGTTTGAGATGAAAGATCTCAGTCTTATACATTACTTTATAGGACTAGAAGTGTGGCAAAGCCCTATTGAGATTATTTTGAGTCAAGGGAAATACTCTATAGACATTTTGAACAGATTTGGCATGCTGGATTGCAAGTCCATGTCAACACCTATGGAAAGATATTTGTTATGATGTAAACACTCTCAATCAATTCATGTGTGAGCCTAGACAAATTCATTTTGTTGCAACAAAGCATATATTGAAATATTTGCATGGTACAATGGGACATGGTCTGAAATATACTTCTTGTGAAGATCTAAAATTGCAAGGTTACTCTGATTCTGATTGGGCCGGGAGTGTAACCATCAGGAAGAGTACTTTTGGTTGTTGTTTCAAGTTAGGATTTGCCTTGATTTCTTGGTGCAGCAGGAAACAGTCTTGTATGGCACAAAGTACTGCTGAAGCTGAATATATCGCAACTTGTGTGGCAGCTCGAGAAGTAGTGTGGCTTCGAAAGCTTCTTGCAGGACTGTTTGGGCAGACTTTGGAACCAATTGTGATTCATTGTGATAATCAAAGTTGTGTGAAGCTTTCTATTAATCCAGTATTTCATGATAGAACAAAACATGCATTGTGGAGATTAAATATCATTATTTAAGAGATATGGTTCAAAGGAAAGCAATTCAACTCAAGTACATTTGTACTGATGAGCAGACAGTTGACATTCTCACCAAGCCACTTTCCAGAGTGAAGTTTACATATTTTTGAGATAAGCTTGCTATTGTGGAGAATGTTGCTCTTGTTGAGAGAGTCTCAGCATCAGTGATTCTTGCTATTTGCTATAATGCATATTTATCTGTGACGGAGAAATGTGAGATGAAAGCCCTTGTAATGCATTTTTCTCTGAGACAGAGAAATTTGAGGTGAAAGCCCAAGTTTGCCTCTGAGACAGAGATATTGCTCTTTCCACTCATGGGAGTAGCAATAGTGGATGTCATGTTGAGACTCCATGACAACATCACGTTGAGTGACTCCGTGATGAGAGCTTGTGTTTACATTTATTTCACACATGGGAGTAGCCATGGTGAACATCATGTTGAGTGACTCCATTATGCTATCACATTGAAAGACTCCGTGATAAATTTTGTTTTTCTCACAAGTGGGTGAAGCCATTGTGAGTGTCATGTTGAGAGATTCCATGACTTGAATATTTGATAAGATGTCTCCTTCGCTAAGAGGGAGTGTTGAAGTTTGGTAGTGCAGGTGCTATCTGTGTACCTGTGATGATTGCATCAGTATTACGTTTGAGATATTTGCTATGTAAAGATGATGTCTATTCTCTGCTGTTGTGAGCACTAATCCTTTCTTATGATCAAGTATATTGAGACTGCGAAGAGTCTTAAATGTTGAACGGTCATCTATATGAAGTCACATCCTTTGAAGACTATGAAGAGTCTTCAGCATCAGCAGATGAAAGGCCACATTCTTGGGAAACATCAGTTATCATGGAACCATGTGCGTGTGTGGTTGTTGGGCATCGAAGAGACTTTTCATGTGTGGTTTTTGGTAGCCAAGAGTCTTATGTTTGCATTACAGTTGGTCATCGGAGAGCCACCAATATTGTAACTGTTGTGTTTGTGGTTGTTGGGTATTACTTTGCTATGTAGTGTCAACGTTTTTTGAGAGTTGGAGAGTTTTTCCTGTAGCGTCAAGTTCTCAGTTGTATGTAATCCTTGACATTCAGCGATTGTGGTGGTGTGCTGAGGCGTCATGCATGGTGTTGTTCGGATTTTGTGTCTACAACGGATGATACTTAGTGTCTATGGTGCATGATTATCAGTGTATGTAGCTATCATGCATAGTGTTAGTCTACAGTGAGTATTTTGTAGGTGATAATTGTGTGAATACATTCATTCTTTTGTGTGCTAAAGATATCGGCATTATTCTGCGTGACTCAATGTAATGACCCTAACCGGCCATTTTCCAAAAATTCCTCAAATGTAACCCCAGAAGATTTAAACATATGTTTGCATGCACAGGATATTTATTTAAATGAAATAAACAGAAGAAATAACCAAAAAATATTATTGCAATAACTCCTCAAAAAATGGTATCGTATTATACAACCAGCAATACAATAACCATGAACGACAAACTTCCCAACCTGAAATATAGAAATAATAGTAAGATCAGGTGATGAAGAATTTGTGAATACACTGGCGAACTCTACTATGAATCCGCACCATTGATGAATAGGGGCTACATCCAATCCACCTCTAAGCCAAAGGGTTTCCGTCCTCACGACTGTATTCGAAAGTTGAAGCTTCCTGACATCTCCAAGAGATAAAAATATAATATCAAAACTAAGCATATCTCAAATGAGCCTTCAATCCTTCTCTTAAAGCAATGGTTGTGACTCTTCAGTTTCCCCTCTCTGTCTTTTCATATTCTCACTTAAAGTCACTTTTTAAATAAATATAACCGTTGGTTATAAAGTGACATAATAAAATAAAGTGAGGAATCTTCTGACATTAAAACGGAGGACCGAACGAACTCGGATGGAGACGTGTGATAGCTTGCCGGAAAGCTCTCAACGAAACGCTCCGAGTCCACTACTGAAATGCCAAGAACACTGAGTTCTTCCTACTTAATATAAATAGTAAGCACCTGGAAACCCTGTGGAAACTGATCCGATTGGCCTGAAACTGAAAACACCTAGGCCAAACACCCCTCTAATCCTCTGCCAAACCTCAGTTAGCCCACCGGATCATGATGAAAAGGCTAACTATAAGGCACGAGATAATGTGCCCAAAAGGGAACATTACACTCAATATTATTGTAAAGAGTAAAGAATCTGTGCAGTCTATGTATTTTGAATATTGTATCCAGACCTCATTCATTATTCAATAAAGTGATATTTCTTGCTGTGGCTGGGCTTTCCTCTTGAGAAGGGGGGTTTTCCCTGGGTATCTCTGGTGTTCTTGTGTTTTTCAAGTTATCTGCTCTTTGTTTTATGTTATTCTGGTTCAAAATTTAACACTCGGGAGAGTTTTATCTACCTCATTTATCTACAATACAACTTGTAGAAGAGCAATTGTATTTGGCATATGCCTTGGAAAATGTGAGGCCTCACATGAGATCCATATACCCTGATAACTGTTGTGTCAGACATAACGAGTACAATACAAGGATCTCAAAAAAGATTATTTTCGCTCTATGAACTTTGAGGTGTATGAAGTCTCATATTATTCTACTTTTGAAGTCTTAGCGTTTCTACACATCCCCTAGAAGCATCCTTTAAAAAGGGAAGTTTTACATTGACACATTTCTTAGATAATCATAAAGTTTATTTTGGTTCTTTCCTTCAAGCATTGATATAAAGCTGATAAAAACTTAAAAACTAAAGAAATTAACAAGTAATTTTCCCTTTTTTGCATGAAATTTCTAGAATTTTTTTTAACACAATTTTCTTATCTAAGTACAAAGAGGTGAAGGTACTGGCAAGAAAAGAACAAAAAATGGTTCAAGATGTCTATGTGCACTAAAATTTATCAATTGATTGAAAATGGAAATGAGGGTTACCCCATGATAGTAGCTTGTACTAATAAACTTTGTAACATGTATGCATCCTAAACACTAATACATGCACACTCCCATGCACATGCAGACTTGTCCAAGAATCCCATGGTGATCATAGTTTTCAAAAAAACACAATGCACCCAAGAGTCCCAATGATTTGCCCCGTGAGAATTCAAGTTACTTCTATTTCTTGTTGCTCCACTCCTACCACCTAGAAAGTTGTTGACTAAATAATCAGCTTGACCAAGTTTTGCCAACTATCTCCTAGACGTACATTCATGCCAAACCCATTGTCAATAGTTGTAGTTGTCAAGTTCTTTTAGAAAATTTTCATATGTGCCTCTTAGTTTCCTTTCCAAATCCACCATATAGGGCATGAGATCAATCACATGATCCTCCAAAAATGGATGTTAAACTATTAGGTCTTCTTTCCTTCATCCTTATTAATTATAACATTAGCTATAGCATCTCTAAGTTCAGGAATACTTCATAATAAATCCTCTACTTTAATTGGATTCCCAAGTAGATTTTTTTATTTTCTCTCTACTTTTTTTAAACATTTCATTACTTTTTGCATTAAATGTGAAAAAGTATCCCGTGGAGGCATAAACTGCCTCAAATACCACCCTACATGCATCACTAAGCATGATGCTAGTGGTTCTCCTAGGCCCAATTGGGAAATAAAAAGAGAAACAAATACCATACTTGCAACCACAGAAGAGAAAAATTGCAAGGGAGAGGGAAAACCTAGCCATGGCAACATCCATAGCTGTTTCTCAAGGTGCTCCAGTCAACCTTTAATCAAATGAAGCACTTCAGAGCATAGTGGGCTCTCTTCGTGGCCCACATATCCACAAATCCACACCACCTCGGCTACCACTTCATCTACTTCTAGTAGAGCAGCAACATCAATGTCGCCCTCTATAAGAAATTATTTTGTGCACAAAAACACATCTAGAGCACAACCATAATTGGAGGCAACTGGGTTGAACACGGAGGGGCACGAGCATGTAGACATTACATGTGCTCATTTTTGGTCTTCAACAACACCCCTTTCAATGTGGCAAATAATGCTTCTTGGCATAATTTGGTTACTGTATTGATAGTTTCAAGAAAGGGCTACAAAGTGCCTTTTTGTATGGACTTGAAGGGAGGTTAGACCAGTTGATTTAAATTTTTTGATAACTTAGGTTGAGTTTTAAATTTAGACTAAATTTATGTTCTTTTATTTAAAGTAATTTATGTTGAATTTAAGCTATTTTTTGCTTAAAAATTAAAATTGTGTACTTAATTCCGCTTCGTACTTGTTGGATACTCATTGATACAGTTGATAGAGCAAGAGAAATGGTGGAAGATCAAAGAAAGGAATGGAAAAAATACGGTTGCACTACTTCCGAAAGGTGGATGGATGGAAAAAACTGCACCATTGTAAATTTTTTGGTTGCTTGCAAAAGTAATGTGGTTTTCTTGAAATCCGTGGATGCCTCCAATAAAGTGAAAAATGCAAAAAAATTGGCTATAATGTTGGAACATGTTGTCATGGAGGTGGGAATTGAAAATGAGGTGCAAATAATAACTATTAATACAGCAGCATATATGGTGAATGGTAGAATCCTCCAAGAGAAACACAAATCACTTTTTAGGCACCTTATGCATCACATGTCCTTGACCTTCTTTTGGACGACATAAGCAAACTAGATTGGGTGAGACCAATTGTAGAGAATACAAGAACAATCACAAACTATGTTTACAATTACCCTTCACTTCTTCACTTGATGAGAGAACACACCCAAGGGAAAGAGTTAAAGATCGGTGTCGCAAGGTTTGCAATAAGTTTCTTAACCTGGCAAAACATTACTGGTTCATTGATGGTTTTGAAACAAATGTTTGTGACTCAAGCATGGCTAGACTCAACTTCTTTGAAGAAGCCTTAAGATGATGGTGTTGCAGGAATAGGCTTTGACTACCTATTTGCTATGAAGATTGTGAAGGTAACTTCAAAACTTCAAATTTAAATTCAAAATGAATATTAACTTTTTTAATTCAAGTCTTTCATTATATTTTTTGTAACTTCAATGATTACTCTTTGTATTTTTGTATTTTAGGTGTCAGAGCCCTTGGTTAGAGTTCTCCGCTTGGTAGATGGAGAACAAACCCCAATGGGGCATCTTTATGAGGCCATGGATAGGGCCAAGGAATCTACCAAAAATTATTACAAGGGGGATCGTCTCAGATTTGATTCCATATGGGAGATTATTGATAGGAGGTGAAACGATCAGCTCTACTAACCCCTTATGCAAATTGATACTTCCTCAACTCTCATTTTTTCTTCTCAGATTCCTTTGAAGATCCCAATAGAGATGGTTATGGAGGGCCTCACTGCATGCATTCAGCAAATGACACCCGAGGTTGAGGTATTAAGGAGGATGAGGAGGTTGAGCATGATGAGGAGTCATCGCCAGTACCAGTAACACTTGTATCCAGGATGGAGGTCGAGCCATAGCCTGTCATGCCAACCAAGGTTGCGTAGCCACTGCAGACTCCTATGACTAGATCCTCTAGTTCTACATCTCCCCCAGTATAGTATTTACTAGAGTTGGAAAGCGGAAGATGTAAAAAATTTAATGTAATGCTTACTTTTAGTTTTACAAAAACAATTTGCTATTTTAATTTTGTTTTAGATTATCAAGTTACCAGTCATAAGCATTCCAAATTAGGATGGCATTTTGTACCCAATTTGCATTTTCATCAATCAAATATAACTAGACTCAACTTGTTCTTTTATGTACTCATTTATTGACTCATTTGATGCATTCTCTTCATTGAATTTTGCAAAAAAAATGCATTTCTAATTACTTTAAGCAAACTTTAGTTGCCGAGTTTTCGTCGAGTCACATTTTTGGGCATTTGTCGAGTTTTTGTCAAGTCGAAGTTTCTCAACTATGTTTTGAAGTACTTTCCTTTAAATAATTATATCCGATTCAATCAATCAATTACCATACCTACATTTGCATTTGATAATAATCAATGTCCATAGCATGCTTTGCCTTGATTCTTTATTCACAATGTGGGATCCAAATATGCAACTTTTGTTGCTTGGGCTCAAGTAATGACCAATATTTCATTACTTCTCGCTGTGCCAATCATACTGCCACTTGCCAACATCCGACATCATGACCTCCAAGTTCTCACTATTTACAAAGTAATTTCACACTAACCTAACATCTTGGGCAATCCCATGCAATGTGACCCCATCCACTATATTTTAGACATTGTATGGTGGGCTTAGCTCAAGAGTCATATTGTTTGACTCCTACCCTCCCACCTCTCAATCGATATTGATTGCTTCGATTATAATAGCCACCAAGAGATGCATGCTTGAAGTTTTGCAGCTTCAATGATGCATTGAGCTGAGAAAATTGATCTCCTTGTATAAAGAGTACTTGTGTGCTCTTGCTTTTCAAAACAGCCTTTTGGGGTTTAACTTTTAATTTTACATTTATGACAGCAAAGTGTTAGGTTGTTAAATTGATTTAATTAATTAAATATTTATTTGCAAATTTGCTTTACTAGATAATTAAAACTAGTCAAATTAGGGTTTAATCTTTTGTGCATCCTCTACTTTTGTGCTCCATGTGATGACAAAAATGAAAAACAAAAGTGAAATCCTTGTTTAACAAAAGTTGAGGGACGAGGATTCTTTATTTTGTGTATCCTTTGCTCTATGTTTTGTACAACTTGAAGAAAAATATAAAGAAAAACCTTGTGTCTTGAGCCCTTGCATAATGTCATGTGTATGATTTTAAATTCAAGCCATAAATTTCATTTCTTGCAGTGTCATTGAGTCCTCACAATATAAGTAACAAAGAGTGTCAGAGTTAGCCTATGGGGGTTGAATTTGAGACTCCAGGTAAAAATGTGGGTGGTACGATGAGGCAACTAGTTATATTGACAGTGTACATTTTAATTGCCCTTAGCTCAGTTGAATATTTGCAGCAACTGGAAACAATCTGTGGGAAAGATGTTTAGAGTTATTTCAAAGATACTCTTTAAAAGAATTAAAGGCTGAGATGTAAGTTGTGCATTGGCTTTATTTAAGATCACAGAGTAAAAAAGAACTCACAAATAAATCGAGAAGTCCTAAGACACATTTCAGTACCTTACATGATATTTTTGTTTGACAGTAAAGATATGAACAAATACTGAGTTTGTACAATATTCACAGCTGGCTATAAAAATTTCACTTAACTTTTCAAAACTTCCATAAATAAAGCCTGAAAAGTGTGAATATCTCCATGATATCCAATTATATAGACACAAACAAGGATAGCCAGAAAAACTATAACCAAAAACAAATTTCACAAAAACCATGCAAGCCAGGAAAAGAGGATCTCACCAGACCAGTCTCACTATATGTAGTAACGGTAAACTTGTGATCATAATTGTAGTCCTTTGTAAGAAGATCTGAAAGCCATTTTCTGATAAAGTAAGAGAGAAGTCTATAACAAAGGCTTCATAGATCTGAAAGACATGTGCTAAATACATATTTTGTGAAAATTGAACTATCTAGAGAAATAGTACTATTGTTATAACATGAAAAAACGTGTACTTAAAGTACGTGTATAAATGAGTCTGGATTCTATATTTTGTAATATCAATGTAAGATATGAAATACATATAAAATAATAGACAAGAACATAACCAAAGAATGTAGCTGACAAAGTAACATGTCAAATTTGTGGATCAACATGTAGATTTTAAAAATTACATAATAGGGGAACTAATAAAGTAGAAACGTGTGTGTATGAAATAAAAGCACACAGAAAATTTATACGAAGAAGACCAAAGTAATAGATGACACTAATTTGTATTGATTATATTAACCATATAACCCTCTATAATGAGCAACACATAATTTCTGAATTCTTTTTTTTTGAGGTTCAGCACACAATCATCCAACCTCGCTTATTAGCCACCCAAGTTCAAAATAGCTTGCCCCGGCTCAAGCTTAATTAATGGGCATATTCTCTAACAGCACATATGTTCCCAGTCACTGTCAACAGTCAATCCTGATGACCCAAGACTTGTTTTTAATCTCAGGAGGAATCACCACGGCCATGTAAACATTAAATTACCAACAGCCTCACTTGTGCATACCAAGCAGGAGTGTTTTCCATAATAGAGATAACTGAAAAAAAGGAAATTTCACAATATGGACCGTGAGGAACTAAATAAAATGCCAAACTCGTGGGGTAATTTTCAAGAATTCTCAATAAATTGATATACCAAAAGTCAGGCATTTGAAACTTTGAACCACAGAAGAAATTACTGCACGCATACGAAGACACAATATTATGCACCTCTATCTCTATGTTTAGATAAATGCTTAAGACTTACAACCTAAGTTGCCAGCTCTGGTAAGCGATCAGGTATGGATACAGGATAAAGGAATGCTGGTACAGCAAAAAAAAATCTATACACACACAAATTAAAATATATATTTTATTATACAAATATTATGATTGAGGCATCTGTCAGTCTCTGATATCTACTAAAAATGTCGAATCTCAATCCAGCATCACAAGAATCCAATATCTAGAATCAAAAAAGCTCGGCTGCTATCACCCAGCAGAAGTGACAACAGACGTAACCAATCAATTTCAGGAACAGATGCAACTCAATTTAATTAAAAAATCTGCCAAAAGGGGCCGGAATCTCATTCCAACATCAACCTTAATATTTTTTAATCATTTTTGGCCTCCGCAAGGTGTTGGCGCCTGCAAGAGCACCTGGGAATGCCCAAGAGTGCTTCCTGGACACTTCCAGGTGCTCTCACAGACATTCCCTAGCCCCCACGTTCCCGGAGCAGGTACAGACTCGGATTGGAGAACATGTTAACATAGCTTACAACCATCTACAATATCGGAAATAGGAAATGTGTTAAAGCACAGAACAGGCATTGAGAGACAGGATTTCTCACAAAGCGTGACATACAAGCTTGGTTAGAACAGTCACAGTGTGGTCTGAACCTACGTAAGGTGATATGCCAAAAAGTAATCCTTAAACAATAAAAACAACAGCCTAAATCAAACTGTGATACAAAATGAAAAGCAATAGTAACTTAGGAGCAAATAGATTCAATAGCAAGCATGCAGTAAATAGATGCTTTCTTTACTTTTAAGAAAGACTTTAATGGTCCTGTGTGGAGGGAGCAAGATAAATTCAAGACTTTAAAGAGCATTTGAGCATACTGTGACCATCTATCATTGCCTTGGATGTAACAAACATGTCATGGCTACCATTGGTGACTGCTTCACACATAATGCCTATCACTCTGATTCACCCTGCTTGTGTAGTCTCAAAGATGTATATTTATTACAGAGCTTCTAGTAGGTAGTAGTGCATAGGGGAATCCAATCTCGTCAGGTCTTTTGATGGTCAGGAATTTATGAGATTTGAAATTGTTAATGTTTAGTAGCTGCAGGAGATATCAGCTTACCTGTGATGTTAGTTCCAGCGTGGATTCTGAGACACTTTCTTGTACTCTCTGCTATTGTGAAACGCAAGTATGTGGAGTATGTATAGCTTTGAGTAACTGATGGCTATCAAAGAGACTTGTGTCATGGCTGCTGAGTCATTTCTTGTCATGTTATTTTACCGTAAATTCTGAACAGTTTGTGTCCTTTGATTTTGTTTAATAAAGACAATGAAGAGGTTTCATCTCCAGCTCATTATTGTTAACATCCGCAAATACTCAAGGGGACATGGAAATTAAAATATAGGTAATGGCTCATCTTTGGTAACGGCCATCGGTTCTTCTGCCACAGCAATGGGATTCCGAGTGGTTCTTGTTTCATCTGAAGTTTTCGGCATATATAATCTTTAGTGATAGTTCATTCAGTGACAATCAGACACATGTTTGCCGTAAGAAGTGTCATGCTTATTTCGTAGTTTGCTCTGAGAGTTCTGTAGGTGACATGTTTCAAGAGTTTATTGGTTCATTTGCAGGGATTATCATTTGATGTGTGTAGCATCAGTGCTTGTCATTAAAGTTACAGTTTGCAGAATTCTTGAGTGTTGTTCTCAGATAGACTCTACTGTAAAGAGAACATAGTGTAATTTGCTTGTGTGTGAAGGCTCAAAAATTGTAAGCTCTGTACCTGAGCATTAGTGATTATAAATAAAGGAGAATTTCATTGGTGTGGCTGGGTTTTTCCCTCAAGTAGGAGGGTTTTCCCAAGGTATCTCTGGTGTTATTTGTGTTCTTAATTTATCTATGATATGTTATGTTATTCTGGTTCTTAAAAACTTAACATGGTATCGGAGCGGGTCTAAAGAAAAGATCCAGAACCAGAATAGGACAATTGGATTCTAGAAAAATCGTGATGTCTAATGGGTGTCAAATATGTTGTTCAGTGTTCGTTGTGGGTGTTTCAATCTCAGCTATTGAGGCTTCTCATGCAACCTTGTCCAAAGCTTCCATTTTATTTTGGCATCAACGTGGAGGATGCAGTCATGCTCATCTATGCTTACATGTTTGACATTCATGTCTATGAGGATAGCAGCTGTGTTGTGTGATGGCGAAAGAACAATTGGTGGATTGTGAGGAAGATTAGACAATCAAGAGATAAGTTTTTCATATCCTTGAATATTGATCATGAATTTTATGTAGATAGTATTAATTCATGTTATAACACTAGGAATAGTGTATCATGTATGATTTTAGCATTGATCAGTCTATTTCTCTTCAGGATTGTTTGATTCTATGAACTTCTACTAATCTCTCTAAAAATGCTTCGAAGACGGATCAAGAAGCAACGGGATGATGAGAGATTACATGCAAAGTCATGCAGGCTATAGAAATGAACATGGGGGAACATTGCTTGCAGCCTTGGGGCTGAATTGGTGACACATAACTCCATTAAAGAGGAAGAACCTTCAGACTGTTTGCATTCAGTTTCTTCTAAGAGGAGGAAATAAGATTCAAAGGGAGCTTATGTGGCAGAGGGAGAGTGCCAAGTCCTTTGCAGAGGATCAGCAAGCTCGTGTAGCAGTATGACTGCAAAAGCTCCTTGTTTGGTCATAAATTGGAGTCGATTATTTTATTGTGATAATCAAAGTTGTGAGCTAAGTCACAGGGTTCGCCGAATTTCAGCTATGAGGTTCGAAATTCGGCAAACTTCAGGGCACTGTAAAAAATTCGTTTTCGTTTGACTGATGTTCGTCTGAATAAAGGTAGTAATTCTTTCTATAAAATAAATTTGAAGATAACAATTCTTAGCGTTTTCTTTTGCATTTTTAACGCTTCAAGATTTGCATAGGGTTTCAACTTTTTGTTTCGACGCATTCAAATGAACCTGAACACCCCCAATCCAAATTGCGAGCTTGACCCTTTTCCAAATCACAGTAAAAATTTACAAAAAAATTTGATAAACATCCCGTAAATGTAAATCGCATGTCGGCATCATCGAACATATTTCCAAAGCGTAGGCTTTCTCCCGTTGATCGAGACGACAAACTCAGGTTTATCTTATCTTTCTTGCCGCCAAATAAAGAATTCAATAGAATGAAACTACAGTATTTTAATATTTAATGAACAATCATTCTTAAATTTCAATATTTTAATTTATTAATATTTTATGGTATGTACTCAAATTTTTTTATTATCATATATATTTATTCTGAATTTAATTTTCATAGTAATTTTGCTCATTACTACATATACGGATATATGTTATAAATTAATTTATTATTTTAGATTAAAATATCTACATATTTATAATTTTATATGTTTTTGTATTGGTGAACCCTTATATATTTAGCAATATTAAAATATTTTAAGAGTTTTGAGGATATATTATTTATATTTTTTTTAAATCAAATTTATATTAGGCGAATTTATTGACGAATTTTTTGTCGAATTTTTTCCTTTGTCGAACATCATCTGAATTTCATTGTTGTCGAACTCGAACTTGAACCTTGTGACATAGGTTGTGAGTATGTTGCCCCTGTTGAGAGGGAGTCTCAGCATTCAGATGATCTTTTATGTGCTTTAATGCATCTTTCTCTGAGAGGGAGAAATTTAAGGTGAAAGCCCTTGTAATGCATTTTTCTCCGAGACGGAGATATTTGAGGTGAAAGCCCTTGTAATGCATTCTTCTCTGCGAGAGAAGTTTGAGGTGCAAGCCCTTGTTAATGCATTCTTTTTTGCGAAAGAAGTTTGAGGTGCAAGCCCTTGTTAATGCATTCTTCTCTGCAAGAGAAGTTTGAGGTGAAAGCCCTTGTTCCACCCTCTGGGAGTAGCCATGGTGGATGTCATGTGAGAGACTCAATGACTTGGCACTTGTGTTAATTCACCCTCCTCTAGGAGTAGCCATGGTGAACGTCATGTTGAGATGACGATATCACATTGAGAGAATCTGTGATAAAGTTTTGTTGTTGATACATATGGGTGTAGCCATTGTGTTTGTTATATTGAGAGACACCTTGACATGAAATTTGTAAATGATATATCCTTTGCGAAGAGGGAGTGTTAATGTTTAGTAGCTGCAAGAGATATCAGCTTACCTCTAATGTTAGTTTCAATGTGGATTTTGAGACACTTTCTTGTACTCTCTGCTATTGTGAAACGCAAGTATGTGGAGTATGTATAGCTTTGAGTAACTAATGGCTATCAAAGAGACTTGTGTCATGGCTGCTGAGTCATTTCTTGTCATGTTATTTTACCGTAAATTCTGAACGATCTTTGTCCTTTGATTTTGTTTAATAAAGACGATGAAGAGGCTTCGTCTCCAGCTCATCATCAGCTCATTATTGTTAACCTCCACAAATATTCAAGGGGATATGGAAATTAAAATATGGGTAATGGCTCATCTATGGTAACGGCCATCGGTTCTTCTGCCACGGCAATGGGATTCTGAATGGTTCTTGTTTCATCTGAAGTTTTTAGCATATATAATCTTTAGTGATAGTTCATTCAATGACGATTGGATGCATGTTTGCCGTAAGAAGTGTGATGCTTATTCTATAGTTTGCTCTGAAAGTTCTGTAGGTGACATATTTCGAGAGTTTATTGTTTCATCTGCAGGGATTATCGTCTGATGTGCGTAGCATTAGTGCTTGTCATTAAAGTTACAGTTTGCAGTATTCTTGAGGAGCGTTGTTCTCAGATAGACTATAATGTAAAGAGAGCAAAGTGTAATCTGCTTGTGTGTGAAAGCTCAAAATTTGTAAGCTCTGTACCTGAGCATTAGTGATTATAAATAAAGGAGAATTTATTTGGTGTGGCTGGGTTTTTCCCTCAAGTAGGAGGGTTTTCCCAGGGTATCTCTGGTGTTATTTGTGCTCTTAATTTATTTGTGATCTGTCATGTTAATTATTACAGAGCTTCTAGTAAGTAGTAGTGCATAGGGAAATCCAATGTCGTCAGGTCTTTTGATGGTCAGGAATTTTTGAGATTTGTAATAACCTCAGCCAAATGCATACATAACATAACTTCTACCAGTTTGATACAACTTCAAACACATACATGCGATACCCAGAAATATGCTAACAAAATATTTATTTTAAATTTTATTCAAAATTAACAATTCGTTCAAATTCACTGGACTGATACAACGTACCAGGCACAACCAGTATGCCTCTGATTTTTCTGATGACAACCTGCAGCATGTGACTCTGAACGCTTTGATGATCTTGATGATGCTCTGCATGGTCCTCCTAGCACTCTATATCTCTGAAGGTTTCTGTCCCCAAAAAACTGCTAAATCCAGCATCATACTCCTGGGGATGAAATTGAATTTTGTTTTCATTTCATTAGTTTCTTTTCTTTTCCTCTCAGTGCTGCCTATACATCTATTCTTCCTCGATCAGAAGCAATCCAGCCCTCAATTAATGGCAGTTGACTGACAAGTTCCTTCCTCAATCATAGACAATCAACTGGCAAGCTTTGTTAATGTTTTGGCCTTTACGGCAAAGATCAACTATTCTTCCTCAATCAGAAGCAATCCAGCCCTCAATTAATGGCAGTTGACTGACAAGTTCCTTCCTCAATCATAGACAATCAACTGGCAAGCTTTGTTAATGTTTTGGCCTTTATGGCAAAGATCAACGCATTGGACAAAGTGGCAATAATAATAATTAATATATTGGATATATTATTGATATATTTAATTATGATAAAATCAGTTGGATAATAATAATAATAAATATAAAAGGTTATATTTATTATTAAGGATTGATTTTAATAATTAAATATGGAGCAAATAATATAAAAGAATATATTATTATTAAGGACCAAGTCGGGGAGTCCTTGAGGGAAAGAGTTACGACTCTTGGAGAGTCATCATTATGTATAAATAGAGTAGATCTGCTCAAGGAACTCACCGAAAACATAATGTGATAAGTACTTGAGCAGAATTACAATTGCATTTATTAATCATTTTAATCCTCTACTTGAGCGATTTATTTCAGATCACTTAGAAGCGAAATTCAAGGTTCAAATTGGAAGAAGAGCAGATCCATAGAGTGAACTAGAGCAGATATTGAAGTACGAACTATACCAATCTGGAGCAGACCTTGATAGTGAATTAAAGAGCAGATTGGAGGCTACTAAGAATAGAAAAACTAGGGCAGAATTCAAGGACAATTTAAGCAGTCTTAAAGGTCGAATTAGGGCAGAATTAAGCACCCTAAAAGGGCGAATTAAGGCAGATCAAGAAGGGCGAACTAGGGCAAATTGGAGCAGCCCTAGAAGAGCAAATTGAAGACCTTCAAGAGCTGAAGAATACAAAGTGCAGATTTGAAGCCAACAACAGGATAAATTCAGACCAATTTGAAGCCAACAAAAGGATAAATTGTATCCGGGTATTATCTTTATTTACTTGAGAATATTTATTATATCCTGTGTCTTAGTATTTGAAAGACCTCTATAGAGTGTATATTCCTTTCTATAATCTGAAAACATTAACAAGCTCATCATCCCTTAATCAGGCAAATCCTAAACTGATGACTCGCAATGATAACTGACATTTCTATTTCCCTTGTTTTACCAATCCTAATTGAAGTGTTCATCTTTCATATGCCTTACTCCCTTATTTAACTGACCTTAACTAAAAGTAACTACAATGCTAGTTACCATTGCTCCTGCGCTAGGTATCTACACACTCAAAGCTACAGAGCGAAGGGGACATCACAAATCCTCTCTTCCCAAATTCACTTGCCCTCAAACAGGACAGAGCTAGGTGATATAAAATGTTAGCCAACTCCCTCCATTAAAAGCAGACCTATTAGTGACATCTCATCCTCCACACTCCATGCCTCTATGCACAGCTCATGCTCAATCAGATGCCATTGCCCCTTTCACAAGCACCTATGTGTTAGGCGTCAAAGCTCTTTGCAACTGAAAATTAACTACTTCCTACACATCTCATTGCAAGTCATGGCACCAATTTGCTGATACCTAAATGTATGTCCCATCTCCTAGTATTCTATGGGTTGAGAAAGCAGCCCCAATCTCTACAGAAAAGATTTGTGTGAAGTCCTTTGCAGCTGTTGTGGTGCTCTTGTACTCAGGCCTCTAGTGGTAGACTCTTGGAAGGATCTAATAAGCGTAGTGATCTCCAAAGTCAACAATTCAGAGGAACAGGAGATGGGCGATTAGATAATTCCAATACCAAGGCCCTTTGGTGGATGCCTACAATGAATCTAGTTCAAGAGCTTTAACTAAGCCTCTAAGGGCCTCTTTCAACCCTTTCATGAAGAGGCAAGACAGATGGCTCTCTGACACATTAGTACCATCACATTCACCTCAGGAAATCAGCCAAGAATGTGCATCCCGTATGCCATGTTGTAGGTACAGCCCCCAATCTCTACATGAAAGATTTTTGCAGAGTCCTCTGCAGCTACCATGGTGCTCTTGTACTCAAACCTCTTAGTGATAGAGTTTTGGAAGAATCTAACATGTGTAGTGATCTACAATGCCGACATTTTACAGGAAGGGGAAACAAAGCATTTAGATGGTTCCACTCTCAAGGGCCTTTTGATGACAGCTTGCAATGAATCTGGCTCAAGTGCATTAACTAAGCCTCTAAGGGGCTTTTTCAACACTTCCATAAGGAGAAAAGTCAAATGCCTCTCCGCCACATCGCATAACATCACAGCTACCCTCAAGAAATCAGCCACATAGCCACTAAGCCATGTTGTTATAGTTGTGCCAACTCCCCAAAGTGCTCCTCTAGGTCTTGCCTCTCAAATATGCCAGTGAACCTTCTATACACAATTCTTCATGTGTGGTCATGAGGTTATGCCCTTGAGTGACTAACCCACCATACCACCACTCATGTAACTCCTTCCAAGTAAGGGATCACAAAGTTAATTGCTTCCTCCTCATACAAAGGGCTATTTAACTTTTAGATCCAAGCTCAAGCTCAAGCTTAGTTGGATCCATCAAATGAGGGGATGGATATTCAGAAAAGAGAGCATCTAAGTCAACTTCTGACTAGTCATCTATTTCCCCAGCACTATTTTCCCTGTATTCAAGACAAGAAGAATCCAAGTCAACCTCCTACTGTTCATGCCATCTCTCTACAAAAAAGTGACTCTCAAGAGTCTGAAACTGGTGACTGATTTCAATCTGGCATTTTGGTTTGCCTCTGAAGATGGTGATTTTCCTGGGTCTCGTTACCCTGAGGCATAATGGCCTAGTTTGGGTCTGTGGTTCCCTTACCCTGCATAATGTGTACAAAGAGATTAATGAGTTGTTGCTACACATCATACATGTATCTCATCATATTGAAAAATTCCTGCTGTTTATCTTTGTGGGACAATTTCTGCTTCCTTTGTTCTATCACTCACTAACATGTAGTACTGATATCTGATTTTCTTTTTTCAATTTATTTATAGCTCTCACAGGGTAGCCTTTTATTTGCTTTGGTACCACTATAATAACCTCGACTAAATGCACAAAGAAAACAACTCTTCTAGTCTGATACAACCTCAAACACATACATTCAAATTGAAATCTACCAATCTAATACCCAGAAATATGCTAACAATAGATATTTTATTTCCATTCATTGAAATTCACTAGGCTGATACAACTTATTGTGCACACCCAGCATGCCTCTGATTATTCTCAAGATGCCCTGCAGCATGCAAATCTGAACACTTTGATGATCTGATGGCGCTCTGGAGGGTCCTAATGACATCCTGTACCACAAACTACTTTCCATCCCCAAGGAAATTGATTAACACACCTGTAGGTATTTGTCTCCAAGCATGAAAACTGCTGAAAGCAGCACCACATTCCTCGGAATGAAGTTGAATTTTGTTTTAAATTTCAGAAGTCTGTTTTTCTTTCCTTCCTAGTGCGCTGCCTATATACTTTTTGTTTCCTCAATCATAGGCAATCCAATCCTCAATTGATGGCAATTCCTAACTGATAACTAACATTTTCATTCCCATATTTAACTCATCCTATGTGAAAATGTTCAGATGTCTTATTCCTGTATTCAATGGTTCATGAGGTAGTATTCCTTTAATTGAGGTTGGATCCTTGATAAGTTCCCCATTCCAATGAAACAGTTGTGAACAGAATACAGCAATTTAATATCAAATTGGATAAGAATTAACCAATTACAGTTTTTTAAGGTACAAATAGGTTGTAATAGGTAACAAATTTCCAAAAGTATATTCTGGCCTAACTTAGTTATTCATAGATTTCTTATTTTACAAGCACCCCAAAGTCAAACTGAGGCAAAGCAAGTTTTTTGTTAACGCAGCTAACATTAAAGGTATTGGTGTCAGATGCTAACACTGATATTATGAAACCTAATTTTAGACAACAAATATTGAAATTTCATCTAAAGCATGTTGAGTTTAAGTCCAACAGGCCGTTCAACACATAGCGTAGTTCAGCAGGTAAGCCCTTCCATTTTACTAGGAAGACAATCTTTATACGTGTATCAGTATGCATAGAGGCAGGATGGAAAGGGGATAACAAAAAATAACTACAATTATGATAGCCAAAAAGTTAAGTACTTTAATTCTATCCATTAATCATGACTAATACTCATCCATGGCATGCACTAGAAAGAAAAGGCTGTAATTACAAAACTGTAATCAATTAAAATTTTCAATAAGGTGCTGATAACTGCAAGACTAAATAAAATAAGAACTTGCTAGACCTGTTACATTTTAGAGTTTAGGTTCATTACAATAAGATGTCTGACGCACAAAGTTATATATGGAATCACAACTGTCTTCAAGAGCCTTACACTCAATGTTCCACATGATACTATTTCTGAGTTGAGTGTTCCACAATTCAGTATCAGTTTCCTTATAAATCCTTCTTAAAGCGAAAAAGTGAATTCCAAAATACATAGCAAAAAAATCAATAACATTAATTCAAGCACTTTAAAATAGGTTGTCTTGGAGATGGATAATCTTGAGGATATTCACTATCATGTTTCAAATGTGCTAAAGCAAAAGATATATTGTTGATCACCAAATTACCTTTAGCCTTCTTCCCGATGTCTGAAAAGAGACCAGGTCCTTTGCCCATCGCTATAAAGATTGTTGGCTGTCCTTCCTGAGAGAAGGCACTAAAAATGAAATTAACATTGCTTCAAAAGTACATATTAGGAAAGAATCTAGCTTCTGTTAGAGAGAAGAGCGATTACTAGAAATGCTGATACACAAAAGAAATAATATTTGAATGCAAATAGATTACATATATAAGGGCCCCACACTCAAAAGTGTGATAGCTTTCAAAAGAATGTGGTTGATATCAAATAAAAAAAACAGTAATGGAGCACATTTACAAGATTTTCAGTAACCCCATGTTTTTTTGAGCTACCATCTACAAATTTTAAATTTACACTACTCTTGATTAGAAAAGTAGAATTGTATGTATGGTATATATATTGTTTGAAAACTCAGACTCGGACTTGATTTGGCAGCTCAAAATTTTTACTCAGGCTCGGGAGTGACGCAAAATGAAAAAAAAACTCATAATTACACAAGAAAAGAAATCAATTCATTTAGCGAGCATAAATGATAAAAGTCTAATTTGACTATCAACTTGTCATAATTCCAACATTACACCTATCATATGATCCTCTCAGTCGCTATGTCTGTTATGTTCGGGTACCAAAAGAGTCCAGGATCAGGACTCGGAATTCGGAGCCTAAGACTCAGAAGTCTTGGAGCAGGACTCGGCTCAGGAATCCTGGTCAATTTGCCTCAGCTGCCCTGCGGACTCATGAGTTGGGAGAGTCTTGTCAAGTACGCAGCGAGTCCTCAAACTTGCTATAAATTACTCAGGCTACACTGAGTAGTCTTTGACACATGATAAACAAAGAGAACATGCATAAAACATAAATTTACAAGCAATCATCTGTTGTGTTACTATGTTATCAATGACTGAAAAGTGAAAACCCAAATGAGTGTTCTGAATAGCCAGCTTCAAACAATCCAGCAAGCAATGCACAGTTATCCATAACAATTTAATCAGATACAGGTGTGGAGGTGGACTCAAGCTGTTAGTATCTAAAGAACTACAGTGCGTAATTTTCCAGTCCCAGGAAGCTTAAACCCAACTCTTTCAGAAACCCACCAAGCAGTGGTTATTGATAACATGCAATGTATCCGTATCCTTATTATCGGCAGGTATGTCTCAAAACAAGCACTAATATCCAACAGAAAGCAGCAATGTCCAACACGTAATGCCCAAAAACTGGCAGTAATGTCATTACATCTGTGGCAACATCCAAAAAACAGCGTTAATGTAAAGTAAATAAAGTTTTAAAGCTTCCACATCACATGCAATGTATCCTTATTATCGGCAGGTATGTCTCAAAACGAGCACTAATATCCAACAGAAAGCAGCAACATCCAACACTCATGGAAATGTCCAAAAACTGGCAGTAATGCCATTACATCTGTGGCACTGTCTGAAAAACAAGGTTAATGTAAAGAAAATAAAATTTCAAAGCTTCTACATCACTTTGGAAGAGGCAAGCATGGAGAGATTCTCAATGTAATAAATTTTCGGCAACTCAACTGGAAGCTAACCGAATAATCATTCTCAATATTTATTTTTCTAATCCCTACACCAATGGGACATATTGTATGAGGTTTTGGCAAATTCAAAACAACTGAGGTGTTGGTGGGGAGGTTGAGCTGAGTACTTTATGGGATCTGCTCTTTATGAAATGCAGAAGGAAAGAAGCATCTCTAACGGAAATAAGGGTAAGACGACAGGGGAAAATAAAGCAAGGCAAATGCAAGGTTGACCGACGAAGGCAATTCCCCATCTCTTTAATACATATGTTTTTGAAAGGCAGAAAGCCTCCAAACACAGGTGTGTACATGGTCCAATTCCACCATGATGAAAACCCTGACATATGCCAATGCATCTCATTATGCTCATGCAACTAAAATTATCTTGACAGTGAATGAAAAGTTTAAACCACTTTCTGTTCATGCCTCTGCAGCTTTTGGTTCAAACACTTCTACCCACTCAATGTGAAGTATAAATGCTTCTAAGATGGTGTTTTTATTGGGCCCACAGAATCGAGGCTTTGCTCTTCTCGAAAATAGGAAGGCAAGTGTGACTAATTTGTAACTGCAACAGTTTTACAGCTTTATCACCAAAATAATGTCAGAGAATAGATAGTATGATATGCTAGATATTTTTCTCCATGCTTGCCTCTTCTCAATTGGAACTTTATAATTGCCAGATCTTGATCTTTAACCCTTGGCAAGTTGGTGATCTACTTTGCAAATGATTTTTTACTACTTGTGAAAGAATGAACTTATATTTGAACAATACTCATATTTGCAAAAGGTCTCCAAGCAATATGTTTATTACAATTGACCAAACACACCATCTGTACAATTGTCTAATATGCCGTATATTCACAAACCCTATAGACAGCCAAGTAATTACTCATTTATGATCATGTGTGAACAGACTATTAGTTTGCCTTATTTATTATTATTGTTAGCATTACTCAATACCCAAGAGTTATGGTTCAACACCCACCTTGAGGTCAGCATCAGTATATGGTGACAGAACTGGAAGAAAGAGTTCTTTAACAAACTGATATATCTCTCTACCATAGCATTGTAAACCACTTGATATAAGAAATTATGAATTGTGAACAGTTTCTATCTATTTATGTAAGGAGCAATTTCTGTGTGTTTGCATATTTTAGTATATTCAGTTCTCAATCATTGCCATTACAAAGCCCATATTAATCTTATTCCTGACAGAACTTTATTGGAAGGATCACTTCATGTTTAATATACTTTAAGTCTTCAAACAAAGCAAGATGAATTTATATTTCAACAAAACATAGCAACCAAATGCTTACATGTCCTTTGTCAAATAAGACAAGTTTGAGTGCTAATCATCAGGAATTTCATAACCCATCTCACATCGCCTTGAACCATATTGCATATTTAAATGTACAAATGTTCAATGTTGAATAGAGAAAATTACATCATCTAAGTCTAGGTGTGCTGTACTCAAACGAATGAGGCTGGGTGCAAATCATAGGTAAATTTGATGGAAAACTAAAAGAAAATCTTCAGTCATGGCACCAAAGCAAGAGGTCAGCCCGCCAGAAAGTATATAATGCATAGAAGCAGATAATGTGATATCTCCGAAATATCAGATCTCAGATTACAGAAAATATCTTCATGAAGAAATCATTTACCTCTATTTTGGTCAAAAAATTTCAAGTATTCAATTGTTTCCATGTGTTTCTTAGCACTTGCTTAGATATCCAAGCCTAATTTGGCCAATTAGGTCTGCGAACTTTGTGAGAGTTAGGTGTTGCTGGAGTGGAGTTGAATCCTAAGGCTTTGGGGATCAGTGTAACTTCCAAAAGGGTATCTAAAACTACTCTTAGTTTTCTTAAGAGTGATCAGGAGAAAAAGTTATGTTCTAAAAACCACCTGGACAGACCTAGAAGGAATTCTAAGACAGTCCTAGAAAAGTACTGTACGGCAGTTGGAGGGTCAAACCAATGGTTGATTCTCAATCCTTATAACATAAGGAAGGTGTCCCAATAGTAAGTTGGGGTTGGGAAAGTCACTGGTGAAGGTTTCTAAACTTTAGCTTAGAATAGGGCTAGTGTCCCTAAAGCACAAGTTGTAAGATTTTGGTTTGAACAATACTCATCTTGGAAGGGTCAGTAAGGAACCCTATCACCTTGGATAGGTAGGAGACATTGTCTAAAAAGGGATCAAGAAGCCAAGAAGGGAATAAGTTGTATTTGGTGGATCGGAAAAGAGAAAGGACCAATACCACACTTCTTGCTGTCACCTCTGCATTAGGTGGTATCAGAGCTTAGAAAAGCTCTTGGGAACGAAAATGACAGAGAAAGTTGATGAGACTGAAGGAGAGATCCCTTTGAGAATCACAAAGCCTGTAAACTGTCAAGTTATCAGTTCTACTTTGAGTATGCCAATACAGCCAAAAATTGGGATCAAGTTTCTTTTGAGCTTACCCATACAAATAACATAAAAGTCATAAATATATACATATTTACAGCCTAAAGCAAGAATTAAGTTTAGAAAGATGGTAAGAATCTATGTCACAAGGTTCATGTTTGTGTTTGAGTTTGACAAGGACAAAATTCAGATTAAGTTCAGAAATGATACAGTTCAAAAAAATTATGATTAAATTCACCTTATATAAATAAATTATTAATGAGTTAAAAATTTTAATTTAAGTATTTGAAATACTATATTTTAATTATTAAAATATTAATAATTGGAACTAAAAGCCTACATCAATTTTAAAATATTTAAAAAATTAAATTTTAATATATTAAATGTTAATATCATAATATTTCAAAAAGTTTATTATTGAAATGAATGTGTTAAATTATATAAAAAGACAAAGCAAATAAATAAATAAGAGTAGCCTATAAGAGAATGAACAACAAAAAAAGAAAGAAACAAGAAGAATACAGAGAAAATGTGTGGCCCACCGCCATCTCTCACAGCTGCCTATTGCAGTCACCTCTGCCTCTCACAACCACTATTACCTGCAGAAGGCAGTTCAGAATATATATTGCTATCTACAAACAACAGGCCCAACCCCCCAAGTTACACAATTGTCAACTCTTTTGACATCTTTGACAATCACGTTCCACAACTCAAATCAGCACTTTTTAACAATATATTTTAATAAAAAAAAGCCCTAGCCCTTTTTTCATACATTTTTTTGGGCAAACTCTAATGTAATTTTTCTAAGTTACATGGTTTGCCCCCCTAGCCCTCCAAATCAGGCAAAGTTCGAACTGATCCGTGGTCCTGATCCAGTTCGCCTGTGGATTCAACTAGGGTTTGAACCCGGGCAAGCTGGTTCGTCTTGGCTGCACCTAGGTCGAACCAGGTCAGACACAAGCAGACCAAGTGTGAATCAGGTACAATTCCACTGAGAAACATTCTATAATTTAGTGCAGAAAACAATTATTACAGAATTTGAATAAGATCTTTAATGATACAAAACAAAATTTGCCGAAGTTCAGATATTTATTACATCAAATTAAACTAGCCCTCAAGATTTCTTGTAGTGAAATTTTTATATCCAATTGTTGATAATGAAACCCATCTAATTAATTGGAAGCTTTGTATAGTGATAAATGGTGTTTTAAATATTAAACAATATCTTCAATAGGTGAAGGGAGTTGCAAGCTACTTTTATAACATTTTTCAAGTAGGATGTTAATTACAAACAAACAAGCTCTCTATACAGTGAAATCAGAAAAAGTAATAAGCATTTGAGGACTTGGAAAGCGAGGATGTTATTGGTGCAGCTGATCCCATTGGCATTGGCACTGTTTGTGAATCAACTAATGCCTTTGATGAAGAAGAAGAAGAAGAAGATTATTTAGATAATCCATTAGATGATTGAAACTTAGTATAAAGTTCCAATTGTTGAAAGTCAAAACAATGATACTATTATGGTAAAATAATGAATGTGTTATTAAACAATGACCATGAATGATCAATATATACAAGTACATAAGAGAATGTTTCTATAACGAACAGGAGAGAGGAAATAGAAACATCTTGTAGAGAGAAAGAGAAAGTTTCCATAACGAACAGGAGTTTATGGAAACATTAAAAAAAGGAGTGACCGTTAGAAAAAGACGGAAGAGAGAGTAAATTAGAAATTTGTCTCCAAAAAATGGAAATTTGCATGTCCTCAAAAAGCATAAAAGGCAGCCTCAGGTTGATCAAAGAGGTCTGCAGGTTCGGCAATGTTGGCCTGTGACTAGGATCCACCCTGCTTCCGCTGATCAGAAGCAATGCGAGCCCTACAGTCTCGAAGCATGTGACCAAATTTGTGGCAATAGTTGCACTGAATGTTCTTCTTCTTGGAGCTATCCTGAGACAGAGCTGAGGAGTGAGATGGGCCTTTATCCTTGTGAAAGGATTGGGCTGAAAACACTTGTTCAGAGGAGGACAAAGGAGCACTACTACCAAACTGTTGTTTCCAACGATCCTGCTGCAGAAGTATGGTGCACAGATCTGAGAACTTCAGGTCAACATTAGTTGCAGTAATGTTGAGCGTCTCAATAAAGTGCTCATGGGATGGTGGTAGGCTTTTCAGAGTAGTGACCACCATGTCCTCTTCCTGCATTTTACGGCCAATGGCCTCAAGTTGATCCTTGATGTCCTTAATCTTTAGAAGATGGTCTTGTAAGGACATATTCTCATCCATAATCATGGAGAATAGTTGATTCTTCAGAAAGAAGGCTCTGCTTTTATCTGATGTCTCATGGCGATCCTTCAATGCTTGCTAGATCTCTGCAACTGTCTTGTCAGAACAGATTTGAGGCAGCTAATCATCAGTAACTGAAAGCTTGATGAGCATAACCGCTTCACAATTACGATCATCAAGCTGGACTTGAGTCGCATCGACTGTGGTAGGACAACTCTCGGTACGCTGAACAAGCGCCTCAAAGCAACGAACGGTACTCCAAAATCGTCAACATGTATTGCTTCCCGGTGTTGTAATTCTTGTCGTTGAAATGTTGACTGCCTTCCAGCATAAGACTGGTGAGAGATGCCATTGCATGTTTTTCAATGAAAATGCGTGAAAAATTAGATATGGCACAAAGTTCGAGGCAGATTGACAGAAGACTCAAAAAAATTGAAAAAGCACAAAGAAGAGCACGAAAAACCTAGATAAAATCTGCTATCAGATTCTAAATCCACTTGCTCAGAAAGTGACGCACGGAAAACGATGCACCCAAAAAAAAGCAAGACTGACCCAGTTGAGATCTGCAAAACCCACTAGGAATATGCAAAAATTTTGTTAACCCAACACAGAAAACGAGGGTTTTCAAAAAAAACCTAGTTGGATTAAGAAACTAGAAAAATTTTGCAAAGTTCTATATACGAAGGGTAGATTTGATCCAAAAAAATGCAAATGAACACCAGAACCAGGGTCGGGTTTGAGGAAGAATGCTGGAAGAACACAAAAAAAGCAGAAAAAAAAATGTCGAAACCCTAGTCGGGTTTGTGAGGAAAAAACAAATGCAAATTTTTTTTGAACACACTTGGGCAAAGAGGGCTTCGAAAATTTTAAACAAGTAATTTCAAAAAGAAATTAAAAAAAATTTAGAGGCCAAGAAATTTTGCTCTGATACCATATTATGGTAAAATAATGAATGTGTTATTAAACAATGACCATGAATGATCAATATATACAAGTACACAAAATAATGTTTCTATAACAAACAGGAGAGAGGAAATAGAAACATCCTGTAGAGAGAAAGAGAAAGTTTCCATAACGAACAAGAGTTTATGAAAACATTACAAAAAGGAGTGACCATTAGAAAAAGACGGAAGAGAGTAAATTAGAAACTATCTAATATCTATTATCGTAATAGATACTTCGACTCAATATTATTATTTTAATATTTTGATGTTGATATGATGCTATGGTTACAAGTTTATAGTGTTTTTGTTGTTTTTATGATACTATGTGGCATTCTAATCTTTGGTACTCCCATCCCTCAACCACATATAGTTCAAGGGCAAAAGATTTATACTTTGTACTCCCATCCCTCAAGGGCAAAAGATTTATACTTTGTACTCCCATCCCTCAACCACATATAGTTCTTCATTAGCAAGCTATCAACTCTTTTGTGCAAGAATTGCCGTAACCTCACCATTGGAACCATAGATTGCATATCATTTTCTTTCAACAAAATGTGAAGAGCTTACAAGATATATATTGAAGGACAACTCTTTCTTTCGAGATTACAGGGTTATATGGATATACTTGTGGGCTTAATATAATTTAACCTATCATGTGCATTCCATATTCACCTGCAGAACTTCTATTTTTTAAAACAGAGATAATAAGTTCATTTGTATCATTTTAAACCAGCTTATTTAGAAAGCTTGATCTATAATTCTAGCTTTCTCTCACAACCTGAGAAATGAAAAGAATTATTGAAGCATTCATTCTTCAATAGCTATCCACTCTTTGTCAACTGCGTTGAGAGCCACTGCCACTGTTTGGCAGTAGGCCTCCTTTAATTCAAAACTGCTTATTTAAAACACTCAATCTTTCTTTCGACAGAAAGTGAAGAGCTTACAAGATATATAATGGAGGACAACTCTTTCTTTTGAGATTATAAGGTTCTATGACGTATTTGTGTGCTTAATATAATTTAACCTATCATATGCATTCCATATTCACCTGCAGAAATTACCTTTTTTAAAACAGAGATAATGAATTAAATTGTATCATTTAAAACCCTGCTTATTTAGAAAGCTTGACCTATAATTCTAGCTTTCTCTCACAACCTGAGAAATGAAAAGACTTATTGAAGCATCCATTCTTCAATAGCTATCCACATTTTGACATCTGCATAAAGATGCCACTGTTTGGCCGGAGGCCTCCTTGGATTCAGGCCTGCTTATTTGAAAAGCTTGACCTGTACTTCTAATATTCTCTCACAACCTGAGTAATCAAAAGATTTATTGTAGCACTTATTCCTAAATATCCTAACACTTTTTACTCAGCTACGTAAAGGGCCATTGTTCAGCATGAGGCTTCCTTTCATCTACACAATGACCTGCTCACTTGAGAGCCTAAGTGATCACCGAGCAAGAGGCCAGAATTTACGACTATAAAAATCATTTTCTATTCTTACTTTGCTTGGTGTAAGATTGCAGTTTTCTATTTTATTTTTTTATTTTTCTTTCTTGAGGGTTCGGGCCAAGAAATAAGGGTAAGCCTGCGATTATTGCATCTGGGTAACCTTAGGTACATGGACCAGATCACAGCCTAATGAACACAAGTATATCTTAATCCTGGTGACAAATAAGTCAGAAAACAAACTGTTTCTGGCAGGTCATGACAATCTTCTCCTTTAACAAACTATAATACTCTTGCCCTAACAAGTTTATTTAGGGGCACTTCAACTGTACATGTAGAATACAGCTACCTTAAAATATCCTGTCTAGAGGAGAGGACCCAATAGTTAAGCAAATTCTAAAATTTAAAATAACATTTGTAGATTTAAAGACCATTATTTTTAATAGTATAACACTATTAGTTGTGAATTCAAAATTGTTAGTGTTGACCATTATTATTTATAATTTAAGAAAATATGCTCAATAGATCCAAAAAAGCCAACAAATCATACAATGCAACATGGACACACAACTATAAGTCTAACCCCTTCTGGTGGTCATTTATGACATGGTAACAAAAGAATGCTGATGGGGCATCATATTTGTTCATGTAGATGTAAAATCTTGGTTTACTTGTCAAATAAGCTACTGTAAATATTTAAGAATCGTTCAAACTCGCTATATATGATTTCAAAAAGCAAGAATTTAGAGTGCGCAACTACTGAGTTCTAAGCTGTTTTACATTTGATCTATCGTAAAAGTTAGAGACCACTTTTATCAAAGTAAGCACTTTCCACTCTAGTTTTGGTATAGGGGCACGAAATTAGAATACACGACTCCTGAGTCCTCTCCCCCGAGTAATTTTAGTGTTGATCAAAGTAAACTTATTCCCTCTAGTTTTGTTATAGATCTAGAAATGCAGTGCTTTGTCTGTAACACTTATCTACCATACGCTGGTGTGTTGCTAAATGCTATTGACCTATTCTGCTCACTGGGGGACATTAATATTTAATCGTGACATTTTATTTAAGAAAAAAAAAACAATGCACACATATAGCATTAAATAAATAAAAGGAAAACAATAATACAGAGAGTCATTGACAGACTGCCATTGGCATCAGACATTCGCATTCATCGATCTCAAGGACTCGATATGCGACCACTCAATGAACCCAAACCCTGTTTCGTTTATTAGATTCAACAATACAAAAATGGCACAAACAAACAAATCCGATTCCTAATGCACAACAAATCTACGAAATTTAAAAGATGAAAGTCATCAACAGATGGCACAAAATACCTGTGACAGAGAAACACGACCGTTAAACAAGCAGTCTCCTTCCCAAGCGCGGCAGGAAGAACACAACATACACTACAAACAGTTAGGGTAATAAAGGGGAACACAACGGCGTCAGTTCACGTTACCGTCAAAAGACACGGCGAGGGTTATATAACAGATTCGCAAAACACGCGACTTCACTAATTTCAGATTTGCACCGCTGTCAGTTAGTTGACGGCAGCTATGCCTTTGTCAACTTACGGACACTTAATGAAAAATATTTGTCTGATTTAGAAACAGAAATAAAAACATGTTTAGCTTGAAATAATTATCATAATAATAAAAAATGAAGATATTTCTGACCTGAGGATTCCAACAATGTGTGGTCAAGGCCGTTATAATGAAAGTTGAGTGGCCAAAGAAAGGGAAGCTATAAGATTCTTTCCTATTGTTTTTCTTTTAACCTTTCTTTAATATATTTTATTCTAATCAAATGGTAGGTGCAGCGAAGAAGAAAATTAGAGCAAAAACATGTAGGTGGGGTAAATAAAGTTAGGGTGCCAACTATCCTTCCACAAGCTTTATAACACACTAGGATAAAAAACACAAGATTTTGCTAGCTTTGTGGATATCTTTCCTTGGGAAGATGGAGGTCTAAGGAGCCCCTTTCCAAGAGTTAATACGGTGTGACTAGTTTTTTAGGCATAGGTTAATTTTTTATTTGGAAGAGAAAATTAGTTTCTCTTCTCTTTTTTTTTTTTATGGAATTACTGATCAATTGTATTAACTTAAAAAACTTAATACATAAAGAGGAGATTAAAATGGGAGGAAAAAACACTTGCTTCAAGTCACATGGGAACTATCCCAGACTCATATGGGTCATACTCAGAAACAGAAAGCATAGCAATAAAGACTTTTTAAAAACCATTAAAATGGGCCTAGCCTAGAAGAGAAACACCCTCAAGCAGCCAAGGTAGTAGTCGATGGAGGCGGGGGGTCTGGTTTGTCCTTCTTTCCCCATCCTGGTTGTGGTTATGGATCAGGGTCTGGCATGGTCCAGCCATCTGCATTGTCTTCCTCGTCCTCCTTATTCGCATGTCGTGGAGAGATGGCTAACGTCAATCTGGAGAAGTCTTTGGAAGAAGAAGGACAACCCAAAGCATCACCCCAAGAAGGCCAACTAGCAGAAGTTGGCGGAGCCCAAATAGGAGTATTGGCAGGTGCCCAACCAGAAGGAGAACCTCGAAGGCATGGAGGAATAGTCGAACTGCGCGGTGAGAAATGGGGCTAAGGAGAAAGGCGATGAGGAGGTTGTGAATGTGAATCTGCTCGCCCTCTGGAAGAACTTTGCCTACGTCGCCTTCCACATGAAGTGGAGTGGCCACTAGAAATGGAATTCTCAAGAGGTACCCTAGCCACCGTACAGGGAGCATTTCCCCAATGCTGCAACAATTCTTTCAGATGGGCCACCTCGAGGGCGACCTTATTAATCCGGACCTGGATCTGTAACATAACATTATTGCATATACAAGCTTTAGCCAAAATAGACACATTAGCATCAAAAAGACGTGTGAAAAAACCACCGCATTTTTGTATTTCCAAAGAGCAAAAAGAATCTTCATTTTGAAAGTGTGTCAAAGTTGCAGGAAGGGAAATGGAATTGAGGGATTATCTCCGAGGAGAACCATATGCCAGGAGAACATGTTGGAACAAAATGGGGAAAAGAAATCATGCATCCAGACCCAATAATTTTGAGCTCGACAGCATAACCAGAAAAGGTGAAGAAAGGACTCAGCTTGACCACAGAAAGGAGAATGAGGATCTGGGATACCCAAATGATGAAGACGAGCACCCAAATGTTAGCCTTGAAAAAGAATACACCAAGCAAAATGTGCAATTTTAGGTTCTGTAATACTATACCAAATTGTAATGAAATATAGCCTCCATGTAGAATGATTGGACTGCAAATGCCAACGTTGGTTGAAAACGTCCACCATGTGCAAGTGGCATGAAAGCCATTAGTAGCCTTGGCGAGGTTTGTATCTTTGGAAAGTCATTTTTGGGTACCGCCACCAATCCTTCCACCATGGTGTGAGACTTGTTATACCAATCTTATGCAAGAGCTCTCCTGGCAAGGGAGAAATCAGCAGCTCAAAAGTGTCTCTATCTTGTCGGGTCAAGCGAAATTGAACCTGTGCATCCTCCCAAGACCGAATAGACATAGTTGACCTGCAAAAAAGGTCCTTTGGGGTTTGAATGTCATGCATGTGAAAGTGCAAAGCATGTATACCTGAGATTCGAGCAAGAGGGAGACCTTGCATTTGAATTAATGGAGACTACTAGAGGTTGTTATAATTGAAAGACAAGTCATCTCTAAAGCCATAACCATGTCAGCTGAGCCAGGCCTTGGCTGCTTCCCAGGCATGCCAAATGCTTTTGGCAATGAAGGATCCCTGGATTTGAATTGGATCCCTCATGAGCAAAAGGGTTTGAAAACTAATGTCTTTCCAAGCAGAGCGATGCGATGAAAACCCTGAAGAAATACAGTGTTGAAAGAGAATTTTCCAACCTCATTATCGGAAACACGTCGAACCACCCATTTAATACAAAGAGTATGCCCTTGCCTGTGTGTAGAAATGAGATCAAGACCACCATAATATAGAGGTAGGCAACAATATTCCCAGACCACTCAATGAAAACCATGCCTTTGAGTATCAGAAGCCCATACAAAATCTTGTAACAGTCTCTCAAGCTTACCATAGGCTACTTTGGAAGGAGACCAACACAAAGAATAATAAACATGAGTAGCTGTGAGAATCTTGGAGAAAGTTTGAAACTTTCCTGCCAATGAAAGAGGCTTGGTCAACCAGTAGCTAGCTTGGACTCAATTTTAGCAAGCACCACATTCCACAGCTCTATAGTCGAGCCATGAAAGGCAAAAGGTGTTTCCAAGAAGCATAATACCTGACCATGTTGAATCCACTTCCAATCATACTGTAGAATCCATTGTGGCAGTGACAAGAATGAATGTCTATAGCATAGGGTTTTATGTCATTGAATGGACGAGCCAAAAGCCAAACAAAAAGTGTCCAGACATTGAAGAGAACGGTGGACATTATCTTGATCATCAATCAAAGTAAGAAAAGAGTCATATGCAAAATGATCACTGGCAAGTTGGCTGGGAGAATTGGGAAGGGAAATTTCATGGACACGCCTACAAAATTGTTGAAGTAAGCAAGTAGCCAAAACCTTCAGTAACAAGAACATATAATGTAGGGGCCAAAGGGTAACCTTGCCTAATAGATCTATGCAAACTAAAATTGGTGGAATTACAACCAGTAATTGTTATACAAGCATTGGCATCTACGAAAAGCATTTGAACAGAAAGCACAAAGCAGGGGTTGAAGCCAAAATCTTTTAACATGGCTAAAATAAAAGGCCATTGAATATGGTCATAATCTTTTGCAAAATCAATTTTTAGAAAAATAGCATTCTAGCGAGATTTGCGAGCCCATTCCATACCTTCCCAGACAACAATAATATTATCTAGAATAAATTGAGATTGAATGAAGCATGTTTTCTCGAGACGGATAATTTGAGGCAAAAGATGGCAATTTTTTAGAGCCAGAGCTTTAACAATAATCTTGTAAGACACAATGAGCAAGGTAATAGGGCGCCAGTTGCAAATATCTCCTGGATCTTCAGATTTAGGTATGAATTTTATATTTCCCTTGTTGATGTTTGAGCCCAAAGAGCCAGTTTGAAAGGCCTCTAGATAGACATGGTGAAGGTCTGGCCCAATACAATCCCAAAGAGTCTTATAAAATTCAGAGGGAAAGTCATCGCAACCAAGGGATTTGTCATAGCCATGGGGAAAGTGGCTTCCTTAAGGTCTTGTATAGACAATTTTTGGTCACATAAAGCACACTAGGATTGTGACAGATGATTGGGAACGAATGCTAGAAACTCATCTAAGGCTTGTTGATTCGATGGAGTGGGGACTTGAGCTATGAAAACTCTCTAGTAGTGATCTACAAAAGCTTGCAGAATGTCTGGCAATTCAATAAGAAACAAAATTGTCATCCCTAATCCTTTTAATATCGGGAGAGGAATGTCTTGGGTGCAGAGGTAAAAAAAATCTTTACTGGCTCAATCTCCCACTTTCAACCAATGTCATCGTGCCTTAAGTTGGGCTCCTCTAGCAGCATAAGTGTCAGCAAACTACTTCTGGTGACGAAGCATTGCCACCTTAAATTGCAATTTAGTTTAATAGGGATGAGCTTCCAACTCTCAACAACTACACGCAAATCCTTTTCAGTTCATTCATAAGACTGATGGTAGAAATACACCAGTTGTTTGCCATAACAGTGGAGAAATTTAGTGGTTCAAAGAATGGCATCATTCCACAACAAAATCCAACCCATGGGTTGTGTGGATCAAGGTTGCAGGCTCCAAACTCTCTGAATGTGGGCCAAGGTAGGTGGATGAGTCATAAATGATGTGTTAAAAATGAAGAATGGGAGCAATGTGGCAAAGTAGCACACCATTCTATGAAAATTCTGATGGGCAAATGGTCTGATAAGGTGACATCAGTTAAAGTCAAGGATTGCTCTTTCCCAAAAGAAAAAAAGATTGAGAAGAGATCATAGCACGATCCAAGCATTTAAATACTCTGTCAGAACCAACCCTGAAATCACTCCAGGTATGCCAAACTGCATGTGGGAGGCGGTAGTTAGAATTGGGATGAAAAAGGCCCAATTTATTGAGCATGTAAAACCAAGCCTCACATTCTCCAGTTGTCCAATGAAATGATTTAATGTCATCCTTATCAGAGGCCACTTCAACCATATTAAAGTCGCCACATAAAACCCAAGTGGTTGTTGGTAATGAGTTAGCGAACCATTGCCACGGGTAATCTCTTTCCTCCGCATCATTAGAGGCATAAATATTAATAATACCAAAATGGTGATTGCTTATTTTCATAAGAATCCACACCAACTTGTGCATGGGGTCCTCACCATGGTCTATTATTGCACTCTGCCAATGTGGTGCCAACAAGGTAATCACCTCACCTCTACCAGCTTCATAAATGGAGGAAAAAACTAAACTATGAGGCCAAATAATGTGTGACATGCAACTCTAAGCAAAAAACCAGATATTTTTATCACTTGAAGATCGAAAACATAAGTTTGTGATGAAACTTTTAAAAGGATATACATTTTTTCGAAGTTTTTTAAAATTTATTTTTATTGCTACAAAAAATTGGGATCACTTTGAATAAGAATTTAACTTCAATAATGTTGATCACTTTATCATTACTAAATTCAAATCCTAATCAACCCTTCCTAACACTTGAACTTTTTGTCTTTTAACAATGTAACCTCGAGGACTAGCATTGGTTTTAGTATTAGATTCTTCTACCTCAAGGATATCTATAAGATAGTACTTATCACTTATCCTTTATCAAATAGTTGATTGATAAGTGGGAATCAAAGTTATATAATGTCATGTGAAAGAAGGTTAGCCTTCATGAAAGGAAGCAAGATAATGGAAATGCTTCCTACACTAATCTATTATAAGATAAATGCAAGCAATATGGAATCTAGAATAATTTCAAGAGAAACAACATAATTTTCAACCACATGAATAGGGATGTGGCATGTGTGTTGGGAAAACCTTTCGAGAGAGAAAGTCACCCTATAAATCTCAAACTAATTGTTTATGGAAATAATAACAATTATAACACAAATACATGCTCGAGCCTTCACATGAAATTGACACTGATAAATTCTAAAGATATTCTACTTATATAATGTTCACAAAAAACACGATACAATCTTCATCCTCAGCATCAAATAAATAAAGCAAGCCCAAATAACAAACTACCAAGTGGTTGCAATAAAACAATGTTTTAAGATTCCATGGGCTAAACATGGCACCCAAATCTAGAGAAAAATCCAATGACCCCCTCCATGGTGGTCAACTCACAAAAAATAAGATGCACTTCCCATGTCATAAAATCCATCATAATCTACCACCAAACATAGGGATTCCATTTTGCGATAATTATTACCCTTCAAAGATACACTATGAAGTGTCATCCATATGTAGTTTACGTTGGTTGAACTTATCATTGTCCACTTTGTAACTTCCCTCTTACATGCCCTTACACATGTCGTATAACTTCTTAGATTTACATTATGTAAACCTTCATGTTACATTCTCTACATATGTCATAGAATTTCTTACATATTGCATGAGGTATACTTCCTCTTATATGTTTTTAAGCATGTCATATAATTTCTTTCATATCTTGCAATGTCATAAATATTCTTATATGACATAAATGGTCTTAAAATGCATCATAGTAAAAAATATACTTGAAATAAGTGTCTCTTAAAGAAGGACAACCTTTTTCCTTGATAATGCTCAAATAAATATAAAATAATTAATTAATTGAACATTGGAATTATAACATGGGTGTGACACCTATCCCAACATTCTCCCACTTATCATATACTTTGCAAGGGAAAATGGAATGCCAATTATAATCTACGAACTATCTCGTTAAAGGTTTTGAGGCCCATATTCATCGCACCCTCTAAACTTCTTTATGTTTATCAAATTTGATAATGCATCTAAAACATTTACCAACATGATTAAATTTTCTAACATTGCCCTCTTGTCCTCCACCAGATCATTAATACAGTGTTATTAAACATCAACATGACTTTTTTTGCATGTGTAAAGTCAAGTTTTTTGCTAAGTAGATGGCACTCTAAATTTGATAACAAGCTTCAACTGACACCTAACTCAACTCAATATTGAAATAATCTTTGAAACCAAATAATATTCTTATAAGCATGTGTATTTATCATGTATTGTAGTTTTCTACAGTGGATAGAGTGACCACAACTTGTTGCTTACTCGTCCAACTCACTACACAAATTAAATAGGACGAACAATTAACCAATATCCTCTTGTCATTCTAAGTCCATGCATCCTTCAATATCCACTAAGTGTTGCATGCCCCTTAAGACCCTCCCTAATAATATATATATATAGCACTTTAACTTACCTCAAAAATATATGACAACTCTCTTCACTGGTACTTCTAATTTATACCAAGATTACTCATTAAATGGCACAAGACTTTGGGTTCTTGGATAATGTAGTTTATGCAAATGTCCCATATGAAACTCTCAAGCACAATAACATAAGAAATGTGAGTCGTGTCTTTTATCTCTCCAAGTGATGACAAACATTTCTCAACTAAAAATTATACCCACAAAAATAAGAATATGTATTCGTTTACAATACACCATACATAAATGTTATAAAATAGATTAAATATAAACTTAGCATTCCCCAATTCTTCCATGTCAAGCTATATGAAATGCTATAATTTTAAGTCTCAATTGTGCATTTACAATTACCAAAAAATAGTTTAGCATCAACACGAAAAGTATAAAAGAATAAAAATGATCATCATCCTACTTATGACAAACACAATGATTTGTTGTATATCTTACAAATCCTAACTTCAAAACTAAATGATTAAACTTAAGATGCCACATTTTGGGTGACTATTTGAGACCATAAAGAGATTTCTTCAAATTTAAAACTAATGATGGATATCTTACTCCAAGTCCTCGTGTAGATTTTTTTTTGATTGAGATAAAAAAAAGGTTTTGAAGGGACCTCAAAACCCTATACAAGCTAGAAAAGATAGAGCAAGAAACAACAACAACAACAACGAAAGGCAGAACCAACAAAGGGCTAATACAAAGATATTACAAAAAAAAAAAACATCAACCACCAAAAAAAGGGATAACCTTCCAGTACATCATCCAGTAGACAGACCCAACAAAACCCCCAACAACACAGGTCACTCCAGCATCTTCAGGAATTCCTCAGAATCCGCTTCCAAAGCCTGATTTTTTTGGATTGAGTCCTTTAGACTCATCATCTCCTTAGGCTCAGGAATCATTTTCTTCTTGATGCTCTCTATGGTTCTAGACCCGGGGCCAAAAGCCTGATCATCCGGCTTCACAGAATCATCATCAATCAGGACGACATTTTTTTCCTAATAATTTCCCTCCAGCAGAGCATAAAGAGCATTAAGATCATGTAGAAAAGTTATCTTTGCATCTATATACTTGATCTCAAGGTCAAAATAAATAATAAGAATTAGCAAAAATGTAATGGATGTCAAATTAGTAATTGAAGGAAAAAAAAAATCTCACTAGAATTAATTCCATTGACTTGGAGTATCCTTTTACAACTAACCTTGCTGGTTACTTTTCAAAACAATCACATGAATTAAACTTCTTAAAAATCCATTTACAACTAATAGACATTTTTTACCCTCGATAAAATGAATTACATCCTATGCATTCTTCCTTTTCAATTCAATCATCTCCTCGTTCACATTCATCTCAAAGATTTATTTTCATTATTTCCATTCCCTTCATAGTTCGAGCTTGTTAGTTTTAATACTCAAACAAAAATACATCTAAAATCAAGTGAGGTATACATCTTTGGTTTTATCGTCTACAAAGTAGATCTCCTGAAAATTTGAGATGGAAGTTCTCCTTTTGATGTCTTGGAGCTCTCAATATTGTCCTCCTATCTAATCCATAATTAAATTTAGCCCTTTATTTATCAAGCATTTTGTGTTTGTAGGTCTTAAGGATACCAATAAGAGAGAGGAAGAGACCTGCTTGCAGTTGGATGAGCATACAAGAGATTCATCAAGGTGCAAGTATGTGCGCCAAAATTTGGAGAGGCATTAGGCGAAGAAGAAAGGATTAGTGTGGCCACGGAAGTTGTTGAGGATGAAAGGATATGCAAGCTATCATACAATGAGAAAATAAAATAGGAAATGATAGAAGGGTAGTCCAATCCATTATGCAAATAAAATTGAGGCTATAGAAATAGCTTACATTTGAGGAAAAGAAGGCTAAAAATGCAAAGTTGTCACACTTTCAACTAACAAAATAGTTTCTAGCTAAAGGATTTTGGCTGGAAACTTTTCATGTGAAATATTTTTTTCCCAAAATCATGTAGCATACATGTGGTACTAGAGTTTTAAATGAAATTGTTGTGGTCAAAATCATAAAATAAAATTTTCCCTTTTGAAATTTTGGATCACAATCAAAATTGCATGTAAAGTTTTGGGTGAAAGGGTTTTGATTAAAAGTGTTTAAGTTGAAACCCTTTCAACCAAAATCATATGTGTGAAAAATTACCCCTCTTTTGGGGCAAATTAAGAAAAACTTCAAATTCAACTCTCCGACTAGGGGAGCTTTCATGAAAATTTGAAAATACCCTTTTGTAGAGCTCGAATTCCAAAATCCAAAAAAAATATGATAAAATAACTAGTTTTAATATGATCTTTTTAAAATATTGTAAGCGGGCGTGTGTGTGAATATTGTATGTGCAAAGCTGCAACACAACACTTCAATATGTCATTACATCAATAGTTAGTAACATCAAATTTAATTGAAAAACATAAAGAAACCAAGGAAATCAACATATTGCTTCCTATTTAGAAATAGTATGATCTAATTATGAAAAATGCTCTCAGATTATGCATTTAGACCAGTGACAATTCAGTTATAAAATGGAAGATCCAAATGCAAATGAAGCTATTTAGTATGCAATTCAATCCTAAAATATGATATTCAAGGTTCATTGATCCATTAAGCATAAAGAAAGGTTCTCTAATGAGCTATCAAAGCATGAAATCAATTTGGCAGTGTAAGAGTGAATTCAAATTCTAAAAATCAAGACCCTTTGAGGTCAAAAATCAGTCCTTTTATGGAGGAGAAGAAGAAATGGAGGGCTGAGATCAATCCATGAGGAGAGGCGAGGATTGAAACTTAGTTGGTCCATGTGAGTGATCCATGTGATTGAACTCTCATTGGGCCATGGATTGACTTTTCATCTTGAAATTGATGAGTTGTAATTGAGAGTATTTATTAATTGTCTTCTATTTAATTACTTTAGCCAAGGAATTTAGTGGGATTGATTTGATTAAATAGGCCAAGGTAATTAATGTGACGTAGTGATAAATCACTTTGATTTGAGGGATTATCTTGATTTTGATGAATTATGCCAACAATCAGATAGTTAGATTGACATAATTGAGTATGATCACAGTTAGGGCAAACAGGGTCTCTTGTTAGAGTAGACCAATTTAGGGTGGTTATTGTTGCCCCTCTTTGAATTGATGTGCAAGCAGTGCATGGATTCAAAGAATGTCTGATGTTGACTTCTGAAAGTTTTGAGAATTCTGAACTTGATTGAACAAAATTTAGCTGATGATACCAGTCTCGAACTTGATTGAACTAAGGCTGATAGTATCTGTTAGAGTAGTCGAGTATTGGTAATAATTAATTTAGTTAATTATTAGTTCATCTACTCTTAGCTTAAGTTAGACTTAGGAAAGTTTCCTTTTCTGAGTTGTTTCCCTTTTAGGGTTTCGGTATTCCTTTATAAGGAATCACCTCTTTACTTTTCAGTACAGAGATTGTAATTTCATTATTGTTGTTAATAGAACATTTTTCTTGCAACATGCTTTTTCAGTCTCTGGCCTATCGGCCGCCATAGCTTTCTGGATCCTTCTCTCTTCTGTTTGCTTCTTCTTTTATGTAACAGCTTTGCATGCAGGGTTTCTTGGGTAGATTGATGTTCATCAATTCTAACATGGTATCAGAGCCATCTTGCTGCCGGCTGTTCGTAGTTTATTGAAGCTTCGAGGGTTTGAGGGTTTCAGAAGCTTTTTCGGCTTCTCTTAGTGATTCTGGGGGGTCTCTGTTTCTGGAGGCACTTTGGGCCCAAACGGACACCACCATTGCGTCCAGAAGGCCCAAAAACCCCAGAAACCATATAAGGTTTGTCCATTTTGGACACCGGGGCTCTGGAGAATTTTTTCGGCCTCCTACAGGTCGTACGGACACGGGTTTCGAGGCAAAATTAAAAAAAAACAAAAAAAAACCAATATTTCATATGGTTTTTCACTTTTTTAAAGCGCAGGCAGTTTGTTTTCAATGCCGCCACCCCCGCGCC
>MU228155.1:3319158-3334187 GCA_018584345.1 Thuja plicata | reverse complement strand
CGCCGCCGCCTCCCTGCACAGCGGCCCCCGCCGCCCTTTCCGCGGCCCCAGCCGCCTGTGTTTCGCCGCCCCAGCGGCTCCCCCGGCGCCGCCGCCCTGCCTCCACGCGGCCCCCGCCGCCCCCGCCGCTCATCTCACCGCTCCGCCCGGCGCCTGCTCCCGACACCGCCGCCCGCCCACCGCTCACCGGTGGCGCGGTGTTTTGACAGCACCCGAGGCTTACTTCTTAACGCGCGCGGTCACATGAGTGACCCGGGGCTTATGCCCAGCCCCCTGAGCGCGCATGCGCCCAGGGGCCGGTTTTTCTTTAGCCCCAGGGGCTTAATTTTTTTTCCTGGGGCCCCTTTTGACCTACCTGGATGTTTTTCGCTCTATAGGGAGCATATGGGGGTCTTTTCTGACTTCTATATATCGTCGGAAAGCTCTTTCTGAGCACTTTCTGATGGTGGAGGTTAGAGGTTTTGGTTCCACCGTTTCAATAGTGATTTTTTCTGTTGAAGTCTGATGTCTTTCTTTGCCTTCCGAGAGTCATATCTGGCTCATCCGGACTCCTTTTTCAGCAAACGAGATATCGTCGGAAAGCTGATTCTGTGTACTATTCAGTGGAAGAGGTATTTCTTCCAGATTCTTCTCTAGGTTTTCACTCCTCTGAGTTATGCAGTTTATGCCCTCTGGTGGTGTGCTTGGTTCTACAGGTCCGGGGATATCTTCCTCTGAGTTCATAGTTCACTCTACTTTCTGACATCTGAGCTTGCATGCTCTTTCTAATGTATCTTTGTTCTGTAAACGCACTAAGATAAAGTGCCTTCTTCTACTTTCTTGGGATCTTGCACACCTGGTTCAGTTTTTGTACCTGCACTGTGTTATAAAGTGCCATGGGGGGATTATGATGCATATGCCTTAGGCGCATCCACTCTTGTCAAGTGAGCGTACCTTCCATGACATTAGCCCATGTAGTCTGTGTCAATGACACCGCCCTTTATCCTGTGTTTGTACCTCTGTTGCACTTGGTGTTCCTGGTTCTTCTTCTGCAGCTGTTTCTGGTACTGAATTTCAGTGTTCTTGTCACCTCTCCTAGTTCAGCATTATGGGGGGGTTCACCTGTTGGTTCTATTGCTTCCTGGTTCGATTGATCAGCTCTTCAAACACTTGTCTTCTCTACCTGATCATGCACTTCAGTGGGGGTTCCAACAGTATCTTCTGACAAAGTTTTCAGACATGCTTCGGAGGAGCTTCTTGCTCTATTCTTGTTCCTTTCTCTGGGACACCTTTTTCTCTAGTTTGAAGGTTTTCTTCATCTAGTCTGCTTTCTTGTTTGGGTACCTGATCAGGCCTAGTTGTCGGGACCCATCTTTCCTGCTTTCTGCAGTAGTTTAGCAGTTTTTTGCTTCTCCCTAAGTTACACTTAAGGGGGGGTGTTAGAGTAGTCGAGTATTGCTAATAATTAATTTAGTTAATTATTACTTCATCTACTCTTAGCTTAAGTTAGACTTAGGAAAGTTTCCTTTTCTGAGTTGTTTCCCTTTTAGGGTTTCGGTATTCCTTTATAAGGAATCACCTTTTTACTTTTCAGTACAGAGATTGTAATTTCATTATTGTTGTTAATAGAACATTTTTCTTGCAACATGCTTTTTCAGTCTCTGGCCTATCGGCCGCCATAGCTTTCTGGATCCTTCTCTCTTCTGTCTGCTTCTTCTTTTATGCAACAGCTTTGCATGCAGGGTTTCTTGGGTAGATTGATGTTCATCAATTCTAACAGTATCGACTTAGAACTTGATCGAACTTGATCGATTGAATATTGATTTAGGGATATCAATTTTGAACTTGATTAAACTAGAATTTGATCGAACGAAGGTTAGTAAGAAGCTACTGAGAGCTTGATAAATGATCTAAGAGATTGTAGGCATAGATATCTGACTTGTTTTGCGCTAAATCCTTTTATCCAACAGTCCCAACTTGATCGAAGGAAACTACCATGCCCCTAGTCATTTGATGATGAAGTCAGCTTTGCTTTTGAGCAAGAAATTGATTAATTTTAGGTGTGATCATGCCCCCTCGGGAATAAAATTGAAGGAAATAGTAATGAAATCCCTCTGTAGAATGTGAATATCCATGATAGATCAATGAAAAACTCTATTGGATCAATAAGAAGCAATTAGAATATGTGTTGGAGCGAAAATGTGCTAAGAGAAAACACAATTTTACCAAGTTGAATACTTTTAAATGTATTTGTAAGCAAGATAAAATGATATCTAACCAAGATTTTAATTATGTGATGTGCAGTTGTTGATGAAGAACCTTGAAAACCATTGTGTAAAGCTTACGAATCATTTTCTGTATGTATAGATCATTTCTGCATTTGTTGGAGATTGTCACAAAATGATTACTACGATGTGAGTTATGTTGTTTGCATGTTGGATTTCATTCTCAATAGATTGGAGAACAAACAAAGAGTTCTAGTAGTTCACTTAGGGTTTCAAAGCTTCTATTTATCCCTAAAATGCCAATATAAGCCTCAAAAATGACTTTTTACCCACTCATTTTCACTACTATCCTTTGTAAATCTTTGAACTCTATGAGAATATAGTAGATTGATTCATACTTGATGATGTACTTGGTCTTTGTGATGATTTAGATTATATTCATGTGATAAAATCATTTATGCTCTTTGCTTTTCACTTTTATAGAGACGTGCTAAATGATTCTATGTGAATATGCAGATGTATGTTTTTGAAATTTTCTTTATGCAAATATGTATGGATGCGCTTAGGATGTAAAAATGCAGCACCTCAATGATTTATGTTTTTTGTTTTTCTCTTTTACGATTGTGAATGCAAAAATGAATACAAAATGGTTATGTTATGAATATGCAACGACAAGAATATATCAAGAAATACGATAATTAGTCAAACTTGGATTTGAATGAAACATCAAATCCTTTTGAGCTCAAGTACTTATGATGCCAAATGAACCATGCAAGATTAAATGCAACTAAAAGCAAACCTTTAGCATTGTTACTGATCTTTTTACACTAGCATTTTATCATCATAGAGCGTTTGTGTAAAGAACATCATCGATTAGTACAACTATCACTGATACCATGGATGATGCATAGTGCACTGTAGGAAGACCTAGGTAGGTTCAAACTCTTTATAGCTACCTCAAACTAATTGTTCAAGTACTCCAATCCAACCCTTGTCTTACTAGGGTGTCTCATAACTTGTTCAAGAGGCTAAGTCACTCTTTCGATCTCAACTTGGTTTCCTAAACCAAAACACCAATCTCTGCAATTTGCCTTTAGGGACACTTTCCCTAAACCCAAGCCTAAGAGTGAAACTCTTCACCAGAGGCTCTGAATAACCAGTCCAATGGATGATACACTTTTTTTAGACCCCAAGGGTTGATAATCCACCAACAGATTCAAATTTTCAGACCCAAGGATAGCCAAACACCAACTGTCCTAGAATCTCTTGTAGCCTTGTCTAGAGGGTTTTTCGGGCGTAAATTTTTATCACAGAAGGTTCTAAATGAACTGAAATGGGTTCTACATACCCTTTATGGAGTACTGAAAACTCCCAAATCCTTAGGACTTCACTCTACTCCAGCATCACTAAACTCTTGAAAAGCTCACAAACCTAATTAGCTAGGTTAGGCTTGGATTACTAAGAAAGTAGTCTAAGGTGGGTTCACTAAGTGAATACAGGGGCTTGGATAGTTTTCTCTATCCCAAAATGACCTAGATCCACCATTTTTTTGACCCTTCAAACCATAAAACTCCCATGCATGTGACTGTACCCAAAAGTAGGCTAATTACATTGAGATAATTAGCCCAGGGCTTTATCTTAAAAATCATGAAACAAACATTGATCTTCTGAGCCATTGGAATCTTAAAATGCATGACCCCAACTTGTATTTCCCAAGTGACCAAGAAAATCCACTAGATAAATCCCATGTTAGGGTCACATCTTTGGAACAAACCCAGGAGAGCAGTGTTTTCAGATAGTGACCAAACAAAATGCTCTAAATCCCATGTAACTTCACAAAAATGGATGAAACCAACTGGAATGGTGAGGTAACTCAAAAATTCACAAATTTTTTCAAGTGATCTCACCAAATCAATCTGTACCAGATCATACACACACAGGATGACTCAGAAAACTCTTTTATTTCCTTCTTTGAACATCAAGATCTGTACACTATAACTTCTAACCTTCCTAGAAGGCATAAGGACATCAAATAGCATCATCTTGGAATTACAGATGCTCCAAGAAGTTGGTGTGGCCATTTCAAATCAAGTTGTAACTCCTCGAGCAACATTTTGCAAAAGTTTCCCATGCAACATTTTGCAAAAAGACAACTTTTTAGCAACATTTGTCAAAGTTGTAGTTTTGAGTAAGATACCAACACTACCAACCTCCAAGGAATTAGGAGTGATCTAAAACATTCCAAGAACCTAAAAAACATGCCAAGAACCTACACTAAGACTTCAAAACATAAAATTTAACCTAAGGACAAAATAGCTAAAAGAGACTAGACTTGGTCTTACATGGTTTCAGGCACCCCTAAGGTTTATAACTTACCTTAGGGTCCTTCGCCTTACAAAATAGACCCACACACACACACTAGGGTGATCCAAAGGATTCACACTTTATTACAACCAAACCAACATCAAAATAGAAATTGTAGGAGGTTCCCTGCACCATACTCCCCATGGCAAAAGTAACTCAAGTCTCTTGAGTTGGGAGGTCTTCAAGTGTATAGCCTATTTTTTGAATATCTTCAGGGCTCATCCAAGTAGCATCTTCAATGGGTTGATTTTTCCATTTGACTAAGTACTCATAGTAAGTGGCCCTCCTAATCTTATTGTTCACTCTCTTGTCTAGAATGCTTTCAATCTCAGGAGGAGGTTCTTGGGGCATGTCCTTGAGTGGTTGGAGTGTAGGAGGTTCTAAAGTACCTATAAGATCATCAGTACCAACAACACCTTTATAAGAATAGATGTCTGCAACATTAAAAATGGCAGACAAACCAATGTGAGAAGGTAAATCAATCTTGTAGATTGCCACATTTCTTCAAAAACTTGAAAGGGCCAATCTTTTTCATCATAAGCTTTGTATATTTCTGCTTAGGTAGTCTCTCTTTCTTGAGGTGAATCATCACCATGTATCCTATTTTGAACTGTAATTCTCTTCTCTTTTTGTCTGCTTGTTCCTTATACTTCCCAGTGGTATATTATAGTTTGGTATGCACTTGTTCATGGATGTTCTTCATTACTTCAGCAAAGTGTTTTGCTAGGGCACTTCTTTTGTCCATGTATTTGAGTTCCAATACCCCTCTAGGGTGGGTACCGTATACAATCTGAAATGGAGTCAAACAAGTACTCTGATTGACTGAATCATTGAATGATAATTCTACTTGGGCTATGATGGCATCCCAAGTGGTTCCATGTTCTTGGGTGAGGCATCTTAAAAGGTTTTCAAGGGACCTATTTATAACCTCTATCTGACCATCAGACTATGTGTGATATGTAGATGACAATGAAACATTGGTCCCTAGTTTCCTCCATAGTGTTCTCCAAAAATGTCTTAAAAAATTAGGATCCCTATCTAATATGATTGACAGTGGAAGTCTATGGAGTCTTACAACTTCTCTAAAGAATAGCCCTGATGTGTGAGATGTATCATGAGTTGTTCTACAAGGAATGAAGTGTGCCATCTTTGAAAGCATTTCTACTACAACATAAATGCTATCAAATCCATATTTGGTCTTTGGAAGACCTAGGACAAATTCCATACTTACTGAATCCCAAGGTTTTGAAGGGATGGGTAAAGGAGTATATAACCCTACATTGGAGGTGTTCCCTTTGGCTTGTTGACAAACTAAACAACTTTCCACAAAGCTCCTGACATCTATCTACAACTTGGGCCAGTGGTAGAACCTTCTAATGAGTTCCAATGTTTTATCCACCCCAAAGTGACCAGCTAAGCTTCCACAATGCTTTTCTTTTGTAATATTTTCCCCCATGGATCCTTTTGGGACACACAATAAAATTCCTTTGAAAATTAGACCATCCTACACAAGAAATTATGAGAAATAAGTGTAGTATATGTCTGTCATCTCAGTGCAAATTTGGTAAGCCTCTTTGAAATCCTCATCCATAACATACATATATTTCATGGCATGAACTCCACCACTCTCAAACTAAATGGTTTAGATGGTTAGGTGTCTTCTACTAAGTGCATACGCCACTTTGTTCACAATCCCTTTCTTATGCTTAATATAAAATGTATAGGACTGCAAGAATTCCATCCATTTCACATGTCTGTGGTTAAGTTTCTCATGTCTATTCATAAAGCTAAGAGCATGATTATTAGTAAAGACCACAAATTCCTTGGGTAGCAAATAATGTCTCCATTTCCTAAGTGATTGAACCATTGCATACATTTCAAGGTCATAGGTTGAGTATTTTTTCTTAGCTTCATTGAGTTTCTCACTGAAAAAGGCAATTGGTCTCCCTTCTTGGCTCAAGACTCCGCCAATGGCTTTATTGCTTGCATCACATTCTACTATAAACACCTTGTGAAAATCTGATTGGACTAGGATATGTTGCTTTGCAATCTTTTTCTTCAACAACTCAAAGGACTCATTAGCTTCATTATTCCATGTAAATATGCATTTTCTTCCACCTTTAATAGTGTTAATAATGGGAGTACATATGCCACTAATTTTTTTGATGAATTTCCTATAAAAGCTACACAAACCATGGAAACTTTTTACCTTTGAAGGATTAGTAGGAGGTGGCCAATTGAGGATGGCTTCAACTTTGGAAAGATCCATCTTGAGACTATTCTTGGATATCACAAAACCTAAGAACACAAGTTCTTCTTGAAGGAATACACACTTTTCTATGTTTATTTTCAACTGCTCCTCATGGATTTTCCTCATCACCATGTCTAAATGCTTGAGGTGCTCTTCTCTACTCCTGCTAAAAATCAGAATATCATCAAGATATACAACAACAAACTTATTAAGAAAAGGATTCAACACTTCATTCATGAGTCTCATAAAAGTTCTTGGGGCATTTGAGAGACCAAAAGGTATCACAAGCCATTCATAGAGGTCTTTTGTGATCTTTAATGTTGTCTTCCATTCATCTCCACCTCTAATTCTTATCTGATGGTAACCACTCTTGAGATCTATCTTGGAGTAGTAGCTTGCACCCCCTAGACAATCCATCAAATCCTCTATTCTAGGCATAGGAAACCTATATCTGATGGTTATCCTATTGATTGCCCTAGAATCCATACATAGTATCCATGTGTCTTCTTTCTTGGGTGCTAGGATTGTAGGGACTGCACAAGGACTCACACTTTTCCTAATGAGACCTTTTGACAACAATTATTCAATCTACCTTGCTATATCTTGATTATGTTCAAGGGTCACCTTGTATGCTGATTTGTTTGGAAGGGTGGCCCTTGGTATGAGGTCCATGTAGTGATTCACTTCTCTTTCAAGTTGCAAGGACTCTGGTGTACTTTTAGCTATGATACCCTTATACTGGTCTAACAGTGCTTTGACTTCTTTGGGGCCTATATCCCTAGTGGGGGTCTTGACCTTTGGCTCTTTCAATCATGTCTTTTGAGGTTTTAATACTAATGCATAACAAGGTGTATCCTTTTCTTTTAGCACTTTCGTGAATTCTTTTTCTCCTACATGCAATACACTACTAGTCACATGTTTTTATTTCTCACTATTAGGGAGTGGATTCATCACATACTCAACACCATCCTTAACTATGGTATACACATTAGACTTTTCATCATGTTTGACATCTACATAAAATTTTCAAGGTCTTCCTAATATAAAATGACATGCATCCATCTCTGTCATATCACATAAAACTTTGTCTATATACTCCCCTATCTTAAAATCTACCCAAACTTGTTCATTGATGATAGTTTGTTTCTCTTTTGTCAACCAAGAAGATTTGTAAGGGAAAGGGTGAGGGATTACATGCAACTTTAACTTATTAACTAACTCTGTAGATGTAATATTATAAGTAGATCTGAAGTCAACTATAACTTTGCATACCTTGTTATTCACCTTCCAACTTTTTTTGAATAATGACTTTCTCTGAGGTGGTTTTGCAGTAGTAGGTACTCTTAGGAGTGTCCTTTGCATTGTGAGGCATTCTCCTTGTTCTGTATTTGCAGGATTTGAAGCTGCAGAGTGGTAAGTGTTGGAAACACTAAGAGGGGGGGTGAATCAGTGTTTAACTAATTATTCTATTTCAACAACTTTAAACATAAAATAGTTATATATCACTTGAAGCTTAACAAAAGAACACATAACACATGATATTATTATGGGGAAACCTTGATTAGAGGAAAACCCTGGTGGGAATTAGTATTTGCCCTATTAGGAGTAGTCTTTACAATGCAAGTACAATGACCTGGTTAAAGGCCTTACCCTATTAGGAGTATTTTACAAACAACCCTGTTAGGGGTGAGCACTCACTATCCAAGAGCTCACTGCTCAATGAGAAAGAAGGCTACAACCTCCTGAGAATAGATATGCACTATATCCAAAAATGAACTGTTGTATATGACACAAATGTCTTATCAGTTCCGGTTATGCGCTTATGCTCTTATCTTCTTTAAGGGCTCTATCTCATACTAACATCTTTATACTGCTCTATATATATCTGCTCTGTATATTTCTTCGACACTTCAAATATATATGTGTGTGTGTGTGCCTGAAGAGACGCGACTATAAACAAGACCTTAGTCGGCCCAAAAACAACATACACAATGCTTCCAAACAAATTGGCTTAAGCATGTTTACAATAATGTTTAATACATGGTTACAAACTTACTACAATAGGCGCTTAGCCTTTACATAACAAAATATTACACGCTAATAAAAAAACATGAAGTCGGCTCCATACTCTATATTCTAAACTGCTAGTGTGCTTGTTCTTTCTATAACTTATCTGTATTGACATTTTCTACCATACGTGTATAGGGTAAGCATAAAAACATATCACAGAGCTTATGTCTAAAGGCACTTAGTCTGAATCGGCCGTACGCACATGAGTTGGTGCTCTGATCATCTGTGTATCTCTGTTCTGTATTGTCTTCTATACTTAGTCAGTTTTCACTACTAAGTTTGCTGTCAAAAAACCATATGAATTTGTTTCCATAATGACAATACAAAATAATTCATATACTCCCTCGGAGTCAACTTGCCAACAATCTCCCCCTTTTTCATTAATGGCAACAAAGGAATGTGGCCAAGTTACTCAAAATTGACTAACACCAAAAATTGTATATTCTCTTCTCTTAACATATACTATATATTTCTTTGCATATATATACACTACTCCTCATACATACATTACTCCACCTTTGACATTAATGAAAAAGGTGTCAAAACTGTAAGTCTCTAAATACTTACTCCATGTATACATCTTGATAGGCTATCTATAGATTCTTCATCTCCTGCTGCCAGAATGCCTTTAGTGCATCAATTGTTTGCAGATGGGCGCATAAGGCATATGTGAGCTTTTCCAACTTTGTCAAATCCATGTTGGGTCCTTGATCATAGGTAGAAATGGTTGCATCAATTTATTTAATGTTTTCATCCAGAACTGCTAAGGAGGGCGCAAGTGCATTTCTCAGTTGAGTCTGCCTGATCCTTATCTTAGTGATCTCCATTTTAGCTTTTTCTATCTTGTTTATCTGACCTTGATAGATATTGTTGCAGATGTTTATGTCTTGGGATGATATTTCAACTGATTATCTTATGTTATCAACCAAGATATCTGCCTCTTCTATCTTTTTGATATGTTCAGAGGTGAGTTTGCCTCTGTCCATGCACTTTGCTATAACCTTTTTGCCTTTTGATGCCAACTCTTTCAACATTGTCTGACCAATCTTTAATGACTTTAAATCTAAGGAAAAATTCTTTACCAGTTCATTCAATCTTTCTTTTTTATACCCATCTTCTGCAATTCTAGTAGCTGAGTCTACTAAACTTGTAAAATGTGCTTTGAAGCTTGTTAGGATGCTATCTACATCATCAACTGACTGAATTTTAGCTACTTTCTTGTCTGCAGGCACTAGATCATCCAAAATGTTCATGGACTCCAAAAAGAGAGGGTTTCTTATAAATTGTTTCTCTTTGGCTTTTTCCATGGCTAAGACACTGATCTTGATCAAGTATTCTTCTCCCCGTGCATCTAAACTTGCGGAGTCAGTAGTTAAGCTTGACAACAATGAAGTTGATGGTTGAATGGATGGTGTGAATATAGTATTCTGACTAGTATCCATGCATTCACTTTTTACTGGGATCTCCATGACTGGTGTCTCATTAGTTTGATTATCTTCCTCTTTATTCAAATCTATTGAATCTTTAGAGGGAACTTCATCTTCTTGTAAAGATGTGTCATCAGTGCATACCTCCTTTGTATCTCTAGTGTTTACAAATGCTTTTTCAACTTTGTCCATATCATTGTTAGAGGCGGTCATGGATATCTTGATATCATCAATTACTATAGTGTATCTTGAATCTTTTATTGTATTAGAAGCTATTGAAACTAAGGGTGCTGAAACCTATGGACCTATCTTAGGTGCATTCTGAATCACTGGTTATGTAGCCTGTTTGGGAGGAATTGGAGTTACCTTTGCTGTAGGTGCTGTTGAAGGATACATATGTCTATCCAGAAATACCTACTCAAAATATTTCAGAGTCTCTTCACCAACCAGATCATACTCCTTATTCATGATATGGAGAACTCTTGTTTTAGTTCTTAGGCGAGGCTTAACTAAATCCAACAGAATGGCTTTCTCATCATGCGAGCATACCGGGAGAAGACTATCTAGTGTTTCTTCTCTTATCCTCGTATCCTCTTCAATTTCTTGTCTCTTTAATACATCAAGTATGTTCCATACCTTGTCTGGTATGACTGTTTTCAGTTCTAATACTATCCTTTTGAACTTAATCATGTGAGAGATAATCATAGAATGAATTTATGTTTTGTCTATCTCTTGGTATTTGTCATAGACATTATTGAGAGATTCTAGTCTTCCTTCATTAACAATTCTGTTCTTTAGAACAGTTAGACTAGGTCTAAATCCTACCTCAGAAGGGGCTTGTGTGTTCTTACCTTGCTCCTTGTAGTTCTTGAAGATGGGTGACTTGTAGGAACTTGCTTCTTCCTTCTAGTCAACTTGCTGGATATAGAAGGTGGAGAAGAGTCTAGATCAATGGTGGTTGATGGCACAGATATGTCTTTATTTGATTTATTTTTCTTCTTCTTAGGCATATCATTAGACTTTTCTATTTTTACTTTAGTGGGAGTTTTCTCAAGTTCTTTGGCAATCTTAGCTTCCCTAGCTCTGTCTAGGTCTTCTTGTGTAACACCATGAACTTTTAATATATTTGAGGTAATCCTTGATGCCTTCCTTTTGTTGTTAGCACTGTATAAGACAAAATCAACTTGACTTGTCTTTTCTCTATAAGTACCCCATCTAGGTTCATTGGGATCCTTGGGCGCAGATAAGAGGACTTGTGCATAACCTTCCAAAACATGTTCTTCAACTTCATAACCGAGAGGGTGAATCCATTTTGTTCTAGGCTCAACTACCTCCATGCAAGTACAGTCAGTTTCCACCGTGAAGCATATGGTGTCTTTGTATTTTTCAACTACCTTCTTAGGTATCTTGAACCTCTTCTACATCTTGATACTGAATGTTTTGATATCCATGTCCATAGTATCTTTTGCACTACTCTCTGATGTAGCTTTTAGTGATATCTGAGACATAGTGGGTTTACTCCTATCTAGGTAAAGATTTGCAACTTTACCAACAATGTGGAAGTACAGGTAGATGATCAAGGAGCCAAACTTGAATATCTTGCTCTTGTCATGCTTAATAGCCTTGATGTTCTCAATCAGCTATGCGTGCAATAGTTCACAGAGATTGTACTTAGTGTTATCTCTTACTATCCTTATTGTTGCCATAACTGTTGCTGCGGACACACTATTCAGTCTACTTGCCTGCTGAAACTTGTATCCAAGTATCACAGTGAATAGTTTGATGTCATTCTCCTTAATAGGATCGAAAGTCATGTTGCGCCTATCACTTATAGATAAGCAAACTTGTTCAACCTGCTTCTTAACATCCTTACCAGTAGGAAGAACTAGTCTAGTCATTTCATGAATTAGGCCTGCAGTGATGTGGATAGGAACCTCACAATCCAATATAGGTCATCATATATCCTGCTCAGTAATATCTTAACCCATTATGGCTCATAGAACTCATGCGTGTTAGAATACTTAAAGATAGGGTTATTAGTGAGATGCGCGTATTCATCCTTGAATGAGTAGTCTAGTTTCATCATTGAACCCATAAGAGTTGCTATACTGTTGTCTCCAGCTGTTTCCATCTTACAATAGATGTACGCGCGAATGTCTTCCACGTGCACGACTCCTAGCAGAGTCTTGGAGAAAGCTCCTTCAACATCATCTAATATAGACTTGAATGGATGCTTCTTAAAGACAAATCTCTTAATTTCAACAATGTAAAATACAACTGGAGTTGCCATACTTACTTGCAACTTGATTAAGTAGGGTTTCATAGTAAATTGAAATGACGCGACTGCTAGGGTTCCGTTTCAACTTGCAATCTGTTCACTAACTGATCAAATCAATACCTTTGATTTTTTTTATGCTTAGCGCTTCTGTGCTTTGCAAATTTTTTGATCTCAGATGTAAACATTGAGAATAAACAATCAATCCACTGATTTATATAAAGTTTTTCTGCATTTAATGCCTTAAGTGCTTTTACTGAGACTTTCAAACTTTATTCAGAATGAAGTATAGACAATGCATGAATGTATACTGCATTCTTTTGTTATTACTGACATGAATTCAAAGGTGCATACTCGGAGGTGAGTATACCAGCCACGCAGGGGTTCAGAGCTAGAATAGCTCCCCCTAAGACCATGAGGGTCAACTATCTAGAAGTAGAAGGTGTGTCCACTGAGGATGCATCTACTACCTTGTTCTCTTTATTATCCTTCTTTACTTCAACCCATATTTTATTTGATTTAGCTTTAGCTTCTACAAACTTAACTTCTCCTGATTCTTAAAACATAGACTTTTTAGGATTCACTTGTCCTTGTGTCCTTGACCTGCAAAACCTTAAGATGTGTCCAACTTTTCCACATGAGTGACAAATGATAGAGGTCTAATATTGTTATTCATCATGCTGCACTGCTTGGCTATGTGTCCATTGTAATTACATATCTGACATGTAATGTTCTGCAAGTTTCTTTGAGGTTGATTTCTCTGATTGTATTGAGTCTTGATGACATGTAACTGATTGAATGTTTGATAATGTTAAGTCGAAGATGATGCAAGACATTAAAATAGTTAATGGTTTTTATTGTCATTGATGTCAACTTGATATCATCTGTACGGTCATGTACATAATGCCAAAGACTTCAGAGAATCAATGTAATAATGATTATGCTTTCAACAATGCATAAAAGTCAAGTATTCACTAAGTAACAGACTACACCAACAGAGTGCACACCATCAGTAAAGGAACAGAAAAAAGTCACAGTGATACCTGACGAGTAGAAGACAGTGTTGCCCGATGAAGCAGAATCACAGGATGCCTGACGAACTAAAGACAGAGTTGCCCGACAAACAGAGATCCTGAAGCTAACTAGAGTTACACTGATGGAACTGGCAGTTGTCACTGACGATGAACTACAGAATTGACCGACGTAACAGAGAGTTCACAAAATGACAAAATATCTAGCTGGTAGAGCTTAAGGATAGACTTAACTGGTTGTTTTATTTGCTTTATTTGACCACCATTAAGTAATTGATTTAAAGAAGATTTATACAGTTGGCAAGAAGATAACTACGAGATAAATCAGGAGTTAAAGCCATAAATCAGATTGGCTAGATTGTTTTTCACGCAAAGAATTAAGAATCAAGAATTAAGGAATGTCATGTCTATATAAGAGACAAGCATAATTCATTTCCGCATGCAATCAGATACACAGAAGGGGAGTGAATAGAAAGAAGATGCAGAAGAAAAACTGGTGAAGGTTAAACTTCATCCAGTCCTGATCAATCAAGCTAAGGGAGAGCTAAAGAATTCTATAGACACCGACGAACAGTGAAGCACAACATCACAAAGTAGAAAGTGTGGAGCACAAAGGAATTGAATTTATACATTGCTCAGAGAGGTATTGTACTTAAATAGATCTAAAAATCTGCAATTCAAGTTGCATTAGAAATAGGTCATTGTGTTTTAGTTTAACCATTGAAGCATTAAGTCTCTTAATAGAGCAGGACTTAACCATCTTCTATATATTGAGGTACATCCCAAGGAGTGCCAAAAAGGTTGATTCATGAAAGTAGCATTGGTCTTGCCTAAAGCCTATTGACAGTCTAACAAGGAGGTTGATTCAAGGATGGTAGTAAGATTAGCATAAAGCCTATTGACAGTCTAAGAAGAAGGCTGATTCAAGGATGGTAGCGTAGATGCCAGATACTAAGTGACAACCTATGTATAAAAATCCTCTAACAAGGTCGCACTTAACAGTGTGTTTGTAACCTTTAACAGGGTTGGCTCCTAATAGGGCTCACTTTAAAAGAGTGAAAATTTGGGGTACCGGTCCCAGTGGTTTTTCCCTTAACAGGGTTTCCACATTAAAAATGCACGTGTTATGTGTGCATGGTTTATTACTTTATTATTTTACATTTCACATATGTATTTCTGGATTGATTGGTATACTCTGCATATTTACTGAGTATCGGTAAATAAGTTTTACTGCTTATCGGTAATCAAGAAGAATAAGGATAGAAAAGGTAAACTGACACACAGTTAATTATTTCAAAGTATTTCAAGGCATGCATCTTGTAGGGACTTAATAATCTGAGGTGTATTGATTGGTGGATTAAAGTTTAAAGGATAAATTTTTGAGGCCACTGATTCACCCCCCCCTCT
>MU228155.1:3267164-3309344 GCA_018584345.1 Thuja plicata | reverse complement strand
GGGCCCAAAGTGCCTCCAAAAATAGAGACCCCCCAGAACCACAAAAAGAAGCCGAAAAAGCTTCTGAAACCCTCGCTGCTTCAACCAAGAACGAACAGCCGGATGCAGGAGAGCTCTGATACCATGTAGAAATTGCTAACATGCAAATCCACAGACCCCGAATACACCTGCATGCAAAGACTATTACACAGAATGAAACAGACAGAAGAGAGAAGGATCCAGAAAGCTATGGCGGCTGATAGGCCAGAGACTGCAAACCCATTATGAAAGAAATTATCTTCTATTAACACAATGATGAAAAATAATACAATCTCCTTAAGAATTACAAAGCGGACAATCCTTATAAAGGATGCCGAAACCCTAAAAAGGGAAACTAACAGAAATAGAAACTACCTAAGGTTAGCTTAAGCAAACTAGAGTGAATAGGGAAGTTACTAATTAGATCATAATGATTTAAATTAGTAACCCCGATAGACTATTACTCTAACATCTTGTAGCCCTGTATAGAGGGTTTTTTGGGCACAAATTTTTATCATAGAAGGATCTGACTGAGATGAAAAGGGTTCTAGATACCCTTTATGGAGTATTTAAAACCACCCAAATCCTTAGGACTCCACTCTACTCCAGCACCACTAAACTCTTGAAAATCTCATAGGCCTAATTAGCTAGGTTAGGCTTGGATTACTAAGAAAGTAGTATAAGGTGGGTTCATTGAGTGAATATAGGGGCTCAGATAGTTTCCTCTATCCCAAAATGACCTAGACCCACCATTGGTTTGACCCTTCCAACCATGAAACTCCCATGCATGTGACTGTACCCAAAAAGCAGGCTAATTACATTGAGATAATTAGCCCGGGGCTTTGTCTTAAAAATCATGAAACAAACATTGAGCTTCTGAGCCTTTGGAATCTTAAAATGCATGACCCTGACTTGTATTTCCCAAGTGGCCAAGCAGATCCACTGGATAAATCCCAAGTTAGGGTCACATCTTTGGAGTAAACCCAGGAGAGTAGGGTTTTCAGACAATGACCAAACAAAATGCTCTAACTCCTATGTAACTTCACAAAAATGGATGAAAACAATTGGAATGGTGAGGTAACTCAAAACATCACAAAGTTCTATAAGTGATCTCACCAAATCAATCTGTACCAAGTCGTACACACACAGAATGACTCAGAAAACTCTTCTATTCCGTTCTCTGAATATCAAGATCCATACACAGTAACTTCTAACCTTCCTAGAAGGCATAAGGACATCAAATAACATCATTTTGGCATTAAAGATGCTCCAAGAAGTTGGTGTGTCCATTTTAAACTGAGTTTTAACTCCTCAAGCAGCATTTTGCAAAAGTTGCTCATGCAACATTTTGCAAAAAGACAACTTTTTAGCAACATTTGTCAAACTTGCAGTTTTGAGTAAGATGCCAACACTACCAACCTCCAAGGATTTGGGAGTGATATAAAACATGCCAAGAACCTACGAAATATGCCAAGAACCTACACTAAGGCTTCAAAACATAAAATTTAACCTAAGGACAAAATAGCTAAAAGAGACTAGACTTGGTCTTACATGGTGTCAGGCACCCCTAAGGTTTATAACTTACCTTAGGGTCCCTCACCTTACAAAATAGACCCACACACACACACACACTAGGGTGATCCAAAGGATTCACACTTTATTACAACCAAACTAACATCAAAATAGAAATTGCAGGAGGTTCCATGCACCAATGGAAGTATCATGAAAATATTAATACTGCCTTAATTAGATGCAATGTCAAAAATAAACCTAAGCATCAAGGTATAGAGGTCAGGATGACTTGTCAGTTATCTCCTTTTGATTTAAGAATCATCTTCTGTTCATGTGTAATATAAGATATGTAACCTACAATGACCCTTAATGTTCATATCCTTGGGTACATAATGTGTCGTACACCTTACTAATTAGTTGATTAGAAATAGACAAGGAAATTGATTCAACCTCACCGTAGCTTACGCATAAAGAAGGGTCAAGATATATGCAGCTACCACTCCTGTTGGAAGATCTTATCATAAACATCCAAATTAGCTGAAGTTTGTAGGATCATCGAAGCAATCACCACAAGCAAAAAACCAAGAAAATGTTATGTCCCCTATCCTTGCGACTCTTTATCTTTAATAGATGACATGGAGTAACTCAGAAGACATAAAAAGCAACAATTGATAATCAGACAAAGAAAATTTATAACCATATATATGCCCCTAGTTTGAAACATCATTGGAACATTAAAAGAGTCATGATTAAATCAAGATCAGTTGATATGTGTTTATGTGGTGTTTAGGAACACCTTTGATTCATCATTCAATCATAGTAGAGAAATCATCAATTGAAGCTTGAATTTTAGCATTATATATTCATGTCTGAGTTGGTGAGATAAACAATATCATTAATTTCAATCTAATGGAGTGTTGAGAAACAATGTTTGATTAAAGTGTTGAGAAATATTGTATGATGTCTATTAAAGGTAGGTGATGTTTTAGAAACACCTTTGATTGTGATAATGATAATGTTATTTTGTGAGAGTATTAAGAAATGCTATTTTATGTCAGTGGCAAACTTTCCTAGACAAGGACCTAGGATGACAAAGCAACCAACAACCTCTGACTGATAGAACCAAGTTGACTGCTACAATTTCTAGGACACATGCCCCCAGTGAAGTGTGACTATCCTAAGACTCAAATATAGACAAATTCCAGGCAAGGAAAGTATATTCTCGAAGGGATCGGGTCTAGTTGATGTCAAGAAAATGACCGTGAAGAATATGTGCAAGTGGTGTATTGATAGATGGAGCAATGAGTATAAGTAATGCCTATTTTCCAAGTTTTCACCACTTGGAAAATTTCTATTTTTGCTACCAAGATGCCTGTTTGCCAAGTTTTCGCCAAGGCACTTTTTCTTTTTTTTTCATTTTTTTGTACTTTTTTTTTCTCTTTTTTTTAGTATCAAGGCATTTGTTTGCCAGGTTTTCACCAAGAATACCTTTTTTAGGACTCTTTCCACTGTTCTTGGTTTAGTTTAGGATCAATTTTTGTTGTTTTGGGTATTTTCTCATTATCAATTTTGCTGTACAAGCCCTTCGGCTAGATGTCAAGCATAAAATTGTTTTAAGTGTAGAGTATTGATAGGATCAGGAAGGACATGTCCTTCGGGTGTAGCTAACTGATAAGCTCCTATTACAAAATTTGTTGTGATAACAAAAGGCCCCAGCTAGTTGGGTTGAAACTTGCCTTTTTGTTCTCTATTTGGTTGATTCTTAGGATTATCTCTAAGAACGAGATCTCCCACTTGAAACTGTCTTGGATTTACCTTCTTGTTGTAACCTTTTGACATCCTTTTTGTGATATACTTTTAAGTGATCTAACTCTTGTTGTCTGCGCTCATCCAACATCTCTAATTCTTGTACCCTATTTATGTGATATTGTTTGTTTGTGACAAGACCTTTGAGGGATACTCACAAAGAAGGATTTCTACTTCTATTGGTAATACTGCCTCTACGCCATAAAAAAGAACAAATGGTGTGGTTCATGTTGGTGTTCTGATGCTTGTTCAATAAGCCCATAGTGCTGGGTTCAATTGTAAAGGCCAGTCTCTGCAAGATTTGCTCATAATTTTGTGTAGGATTTTTAGAATGTTCTTGTTTGAAGCTTCATCTTTTCCATTACCTTGAGGATAATATATGGAGGAACAATGCTGAGTAATGTGAAATTGTGTACAAAGGTCATTAATGTCTTGGTTCTTGAACTGCCCTTCATTGTCTGTTACAATAGATGAGGATATCTCGTACCTACAGATGATTTAGTTCAAGATGAACATAGCTACTTGTTTTCTAGTGGCTTTGATTAGTGGCACTTCTTCGACCCACTTTGTGAAATACTCAATGGTCATGATGATGTATTTATGTCCATCTGAAGAATTGTGATAGATCTGTCCAACAAGATCAAAGGCTCATTACTAGAATGGCCAATGTGTGATAAATGGTATGAGTTCCCTAACTGGAGCATGGATAAGATTTCCATGTGTTTGGAATTTTTGATATGTTTTGGCATATTGAACTACATCTTTCTCCATTGTAGGATAGTAGTATCTGACCTTTAGAAGTTTCTTAGCTAATGAAAAACCATTTGAGTGAGATCCATACACACCTTCAGGGACCTCTTTTAATGCGCGATTAGACTCTTCTTGTTCTAAACATCTAAGTAGCATTCCATCAAGAATCTATCTATATAAGTTACTAGTGACGAGTACATAACACAATGTTGTCCTAATTAAGGCTCATTTTTCATTTTTGGATAGGCCATTGGATAAGGTTTGATTCATAAGATAGGCATTTATATTGGTATACCTAGATTGGTTTTGGACATTTAGGGAACAAATAACTTGGGACTTAGGTGCATCAAATAGAGGAAAGGATAGTTATTCCACTAATAAGTCATAAAGGAATTCATGTTCTTCCAGTTGTAGCATGGATGCTCGCGTTTCCATTGCATCTGCAACTATATTTTATGTTCTTGGAATTTGTTGAAAAGTGATACACAAAGTACTTCTTCAAATTCTCTATCATATGCTTATAGCGCATCAACTTCTCATATTTTTTTGGGTATTATCCATTTACTTGATTTATGATGAGTTGAGAGTCACCATATATATGTAACTCTATGATTTTCCATTCAATGGCTAGCTTGCGACCGCTTACCGATGCGTCATATTCTAAGATGTTGTTGGTGCATGGAAACATCATTTTTATGCCTTAGGTATCTTGTAACCTTGAGGAGTGATAAAAAAATATCCCTGGTATGGATCCTTGTTGTGTGAAAGAACCGTCAAAGTACATTTTCCATGGATGTTTTGTTAAGTGCATTACTGTGTCATCTGAAAACTCTATTAGCAATGGTGTTGCATCCTGCAATGGTGAATCATCTAGTTGATCAGCTACCACTTGTCCTTTAATGGCCTTTATATCTACATACTCTATATCAAATTCACTGAGTATTAAGACCCATTTTGCTAGCCTTCCCGTAATGTTGTCTTACTCAGGAGGCACTTGAGAGGATCAATCTTTGCAGTGAGTTTCACTGTATGTGAAAGCATGTAGTGTCTCAACTTTTGGGATGCAAAATTTTTTTTAAGACAAGCCTTTTCAATTATACTATAGTTGAGTTCATAGGATACCAATGTCCTACTGATATAATAAATTGCTCTTTCCTTCTTGGTACCATCCTCTTGTGCTAGCAATACTCCAAGTGATGTAGTCATAGATGAAATATAGAGCAACAATGACTTTCCACGAATAAGCGCCATTAAGATAGGAGGATTAGCTAGATAAAATTTAATTCGTTGAAGTTGTTTTCACACTGTTCATCCCATTTGAAACTCACCCCTTTATGTAACAATTTCGTGAAAGGTTGCTCTCTATCTGCTAGTTGAGACATGAATCTTCTGATTAACCGAAGTCTTCCTTAGAGAGTCCTCATTTGACTTATGTTACGAGGGGGTGGAATCTCCATTATTGCTTTCACTTTTTCTGGGTCTACCTCAATTCCTTCAGCTGATACAATGAATCCTACGAGCTTTCCTGATTGGACCCCAAATGCGCATTTCTTTGGATTGAGCCTTAGTTAAAATTGTTCCATTCTATCTAGTATCTTTCTCAAGTTTTCAATGTGAGATGTTTTGATCTTTGACTTGGCTAAGGTATCATCCCTATAATCTTCCATGTTCTTATGTATCATGTCATGGAAGATGGTTGTCATAGCTCATTGATATGTGGCTCTGACATTATTTAGCCCAGATGGAATTACGCAGATAAATGTTCCCCATGCACATGTAAATGTTGTCTTTTCTTGGTCTTAGACGCGATCTTTATTTGGTTGTAGCCCAAAAATCCTTCCATGAGTGAATAGATTTCATATACTATCTTGAGGTCTATAATCATATAAATGTTTGGTAGTGGGAAGCCATCTTTAGGACAAGCTTTGTTTAGATCCCTAAAGTCTGTGCATATTATGATAGACTTGCCTGCTTTAGAATTTGGGACTACATTAGAAATCCATCCTGCATAAGAAATGACCCTTATGAATCCAACTTTTAAGAATTTTTGTAGCTCTTTTTTTACCAACAATGCTACATGTGGATGCATCTTTCTTAATTTATGTTTGACATGTTTTATCCCATGATTTGTACATAAGTGGTGCATTATTAATTCAAGGTCTAATCCAGGCATATCATAATAAGACAATGCAAAGTTGATCTTTTTCTCTTTAAGGAACTCAGTGAACTATGCCTTTTCTTCCTCTGATGAGGATTGTGTAAGATGGACAAATTGAGGAGCTTCAATTATTCCAAGATTGACTGGTTGTGTTGGTTCTATTAGGCCTAAAGATCTTTCTTGGAAGTGCTTAGGGAGAATATCAAGAATCTCATCCTTTGGCACCTCTGAGAGGTTTTCACCATTAGATACATCTTTTATTTTTACTTTTTTAGAATTTGATACTGCCACAACGTGGTTTTCACCTTCAGTTCTTTTTTTCATGTTTACTCTTCAATTTTTTACTAAGAAAATTGATATCCTCCTCTATCGTATTCATGCTCCTTGCACTGGTGGAAGAGGGATATGGTTCACAAGCATTTAAATAGCAGGCCAAAGTGTATTCATTAGGAAAGTTCATTATAGTAGTGGAATCTAACTCGGTCTAATCAACCAGTTCAGGGTTTACCAAGGATAGTGATTTAGAGGGTTCTAAGGACAACACCGGGTTGTGTCAAGACTATTAATTGATAAGACAAGTTTTGTTAAGTTAGCTTCTATGGTATTTAGATCATTAAGAGCCAAATCGTCATTATTAGTGTCATTGTTAGTGTTATGCGAACCTAACTCTAGCAACGTAATATTTGAGCTTTCTCCTTCTTCTCTTATCATATTAGAAGTCGTGCTTTGTAGTATCCTAAGGAACACTAATTATACTTGGGAACACAACATTAGTCAATTTTGTGTCAAGGTTTGTGAGATGGATAGTACTAGAACCTTGTCCTCTTTCATGTCGAGGGTAAAACTTGTGTATCACATCTACTTCAATATCCATAGTAGCATCAGACATCTCATCCCACTCATAATCATGTGAATCTAAGTGATTGTCATCAGATCGATTTAGAAATTCAGCAATATTTATCTAGTGCACCCTATTGGTTATTTGTGGATCAAAGTGCAGTAGATCCGGGACATGTAAAATTTTCACCAATTGCCCCCAGTTAGGATGTACACTTTGTTGTTGTTTTGTAGAAGACAAATATTCAAGAATGTTTGAGCTACTTGCTTATTATCCCCTACTTCTTCCTTCTTCTTGTTCTTGATGTGTTCCCTCTTGTTGCTCCTCATGATTATGACTCATTCCTTCTTCATCTTTGGATTTTTGTTCTAATTGTGATACCAAGGGCATCTGATGTTCTGATTGTTCTCTCAAATGAGTAGGTACATACCATTCTACAAGTTCAACTTCTTCTTATTCATCACTTCTGCTATCAAATATTGGACCTTCTCTTGAGGTAGGATGTTCTGATTTGTTATTGAAACCCAATCCTATCTTGTCCTTATTGTTCTTGAATTCCATATGGATTGGCTCAATGAGTCCCTTGTCTTTATCTCCTGAAGGTACCTTCCCTTTGTATCCCATTTTTTTGAGAAGGTCATAACCTTTGCCATATTTTTTGGGAGATATCTCAACATGGTTTACTTCACTTTCTCCCTTTTCCTCTTTATAGATCCATGCCAAGACTGTTTTGTCTTCCTTTTCTTCCTCTTGAGAGATTGTGGATCTAACCATACCAGTTGGTTCATGAATACCTCTTTCTTTTGAGGTGGAATGTGTAAAGGATCGGGAGGGTCTTCCATATGATCTTGGAGATACAAGAATGTTAGCCAATGATGGCATTGTATCCAATTTGTATTCTCCCATGCTAGTTTCTTCAAGTTTTAACATTTTATAAAGCTTCTCATCACCATATCTTTGGAGGTTTCAGCTGGGAACTCTTTTGGAACTTCCTTATTGTGAGGAACCATACTATTTGCCTTGATGTTGTTGCAAGTGTAGCTTGAATATATAGGAATTGTTACTTCCATCTCATTGTGTGGGAATTTGATACATTGGTGGTAAGTAGATGGAATCACTTGCATTTCATGTATCCAGGGTCTCCCTAGTAGTATGTTATAGGCTAATGGTAGATCAAGAACTTGACAAATCACATCTTGTTCTATTGGTCCTATTCTTATTGGTAAAATAACTTGTCCTTTGGATGACCTTTCCTCCTCATCACAGACCTTAATGGTTATATCACTCCTTGGATCAATCGTGTGTTCAGAAATCCCAATGCTTTGACTAGGTTGAGGGTTCATATGTTAAAACCCACACCTCCATCTATCAATACACATTTTAGACAATGTTTATGGATCAAAACCTGAATATGCAGGGGCTGATTATGGGGATGAGTCAAATATTTATCATCCTCTTCTAAAAAAGAGAGGTAATGGGGAGATTGTATGTGATTAATTATTGCTTGGAATTTGTCTACATCTATGTCCTTCATAATATTGGTTGTATGTAGGGCTTGTTCAAGAACTTCCCTATGCACTTAAGAGATCTTTAATAACTCAAATATAGAGATTTGAGCCGAGTTTCTTTGCAATTGGTCCACCAAGTTGTAGTTAGTGGATGGTGTGGGAACCATTTGTCTTGATGTTGCTGGTTTTGGAATTGTGACAACAGGTGGTTTGGATGATGTTGCCTACTTGGGTGAGGAATTAATATTTTTAATTGTGATTTGTGCTTGGATTCGTGTTGCAACATTTGAGTGTGACGACTTGTCCTTGACACCTTTGATAGTGATCATATTGATTGATTCACCTTTTATGTCCAACATATTGATCACATTATCATTGTGAGAATAAGTGTAGTTGACTTTATTTCCTTTTGATTTAGAGGCTTCTCCTTTTTCGTAGCTGGGAAATGGTTTATTAAAGGTCGTGTGATCTTCATTATATGTGTTCCCTTGTACTTTGATCTTGTCTCCATCAATGAGATCTTGTATGATATGCTTGAGTTTGACACAATCATTTCTCTTGTGTCCTTTATTTTTATGGAAAGCACAATAGGCATTATCATTCCACCATCTTGATTTTACCTCTGGTTCCCATGATTTTTACTCCGATAAAGTAATATTTTTTTATCCAAGAGAGTCTTCAAAACCATCTCAAGAGGTTCTCCCAATGGAGTAAATGTTCGTTTAGGCCTAGATACCCATGACTTATTCTTGTTGGTATCAGTGTTCATTCATGGTATTGTTGTTGTTGTCTTAGCCTCTTTGTTTGCTTGTAGGTTGTTTGTAAGATTAAACACAACTGGTTTAACGTTTGTATTTGAGGCCTCCACCACTCCATCATTAACAACATTTTTGTTCTTATTCCACCATTTAGGCTTGTTGTTATAATTGTTAGAGGATTTGTTTTCATTGTGAAGTGTGATTTGTCCTTTTCCTATCATAACCTCTTCATTATGAATGGAGTTCTTGATCATTCTATCAAAACTGGGAGAATCTTGCATTTGTAGGGCATAATTCATTTCAGGTAGTAAGTTGTTTATAAAGATCTCCATCTTTTCTGATTCAGGTATTTGTCGAAAATACCTTGCAAATATCTTTCTCCACCGTTGCAAGAAGTGTGTGAAGGATTCACCTGTTCATTGTTTAGTATTACAAAGATCCACCATGGTAACATTGTGTTGTATGTTATAGGAGTAGTGATGGACAAAACTTTGAATCAATTCTTCAAACATTTGTATACTAGGTGTTAGTTTAGAAAACCATTCCATGGTTTGTCCTCCTAAACTTCTTGGAAACAGTCTCATCAAGTACATTGGTTCGTGCATAAAATCTATACTCAATGCGCAAAATTCTCTCACATGATCATGAGGATCCATTTCTCCCATGTTTTTGTTGTACTTTGCTCTTGCCATGTTTGGTAGAAAAGGCACCATTTTCAAGTTATTATTAGAATGGAATGGACATATGTGTTCCAATGAGTATTTCTTTATGGGCTTATTCTTCTCTCTTTTAAGCATTGTGAGCTCCGTTTGCATTTGACATAGTTGTTTTGAGAGAATCAAGAGGGGTGTTTGTATCTCTTCAGCTTTCAATCGTTTGATGTCATAGTCTTTGGGAAGTTTAACTCCAAGAGAAGCTAGGTGGAGAAAATATTTTTTCTTGTCCTCTTCAATGATTTTCTCCAAGGTCCTTTGAAACTTTTGACTTTATTTGATCTTATTATATTCTTCTTTTGTTATGTCTTCCTCACTATCCGAGTTAGACAAGGGATGATCATGATTTATTTCCTCTTGACTATCTTTTTCATCTTGGTTATCTTCTTGATTATATTCGTCAAAGGAAACACTCCATCCTTAATTAGGTATATCCATTTTGGGTGAGTCTTGATCAAAGAGAGGGTTCATTTGGGATGTCTCTCCTTGATGAAATTTGAGAAATCTTGGAGGTCTTTCTGAATCATTAGCTAGATATTATTTAATTCTTGTGTTAACCATGAAAGGAGGATATCAATATTGTCAAAAGTATCCCAATAGTGCCAAAAGGAGTTCAAAATTGTCCAAGTGCATTTGTCCAAGGTTTGGTGATTGTGAGTCTGATGTTTCAAAGTGATGGATTCCAGCGTCAGAGGGTTAGAATGCCTTGATAATGATCTGGGAATCAAGGAGAGTTGATTGGTAAAGTGAAAACACAACTTGGGATCAATAATGACAGACCTAAAAGGCATGCAAGGTATGCTTACAACATGACTGAGAAAAAGCTTTAGGTGGACCAAAAAGAACAACAAAATCACACTAAAGAGCAAAAAAGGTATCTATAATTACAAAGTTTAGAATTATAACACGTGTGTAGGTACTCTCTATCCTAGATGCGACTGACAGGATGCAATCTTGAAATGACCATATGCGATTGTGTTTTTCCCAAATATGATCTTGTTCACTAGATGCAAGCCAAGATTTACTAGATGCTACCCAATTTACCAAATGCAACCTAGGATCCCTAATGTGACCTTCTGATGAAAATTTATATTTGCCACTTCGTTTGGGAGATTAGGAAAATTTGTTCAATTCCAGGGTTTGTTTGACGAATTCCAGAGTGTTTGAGGTAGTGAAAATGTATGTGATTGTCAAAGGATTGATTTGTTTGGGGTGATTATCTTTTCATTGCAATTTTGACATATCAAGCACATTTATTAAGAACCAAACACACATATTCCTATGCCATTGGCTTATCATGAAAATATTTGCTTGTAGACTCAGGTACACACTCACATGCTAATCAGAATACGACCATCACCAAGCACACAATGGCTACAGTCATGATGGCGTATTATCTGACTCCAAACACAAGTGAGGGCATGAAATGATGAGTATCTTAGGGAGGTTACTATCCTCCTTGCACAAGGATTATCACCTTTAGGGGGTGAATTAGGTGGTCACTACCATAAAGTTTTTATTTCGGGCATCCGTTCATAATCGTCTCCCATAGAATTGCACAAGGAAAAATTGAGGCATATAGCCCTATGAGTATGTAGATGAGTGTAGTCTTGCAAGAAATATTGAAGCGGCTATTCTCTACACAACATCCAAGCATGTCCAAGGAATGATAGTTGTAATTTCAGGGACAAAATTGATTAAGTCTTCCGAGATTTTCATCTCAAGGAAATATTTTAATTATAGTGAGATGGAAGGGCTGGCGTTCACTTGTCCTCACTTGGGTCATTCCCAGGAGATTTTTTCCTCAACCAACAGGCCCTCTAAAGTTCAAAGTAGTAAAAGAGGATTGGAAACTTAGGAGTCTAAATTTTTTATTCTTCACAAGGAAGAAGAGCATACTCTCATATCCATGTCATTTTCTCCTATCAAGCACACAAAACATTTTTCTTTCCCATGAATTATTAAACTCAACACTTAATCCTCCATCTCAAGTTTCTGATTTTCCACTTGGGAAAAGAGCATAATCCTCTAGTTGGATTAAGAATCAAATTCAATTTCAATTTTTATGCACCTAGAAAATAATTTAACCAAACATAGCAATTGAGTAATTTAATTTTTTCCCAAATTCCTATTCAAGACTTAATTTGTTGTTTGAGGTTCTGATTTTCCATGATGGAAAAGAGCATACTTCTCTAATCAAATTAATAATTGGAGAGAAATCAAATTTAGATTCCTAACAAAAATTATCAATTAAGCAAAGTAGTTTGGTCAATTTTTGCAAATGGAAACCTGCATTCCAATCATTAGCAGTTTGAAGTGTTTGATTTGACTTCTTTGGACAAGGATGTCTTCAAAAAAGTCATGCAAGAACTTGTTAGGTTGCTTCAAGATCACATTTGCTAAAGGACAATCCAAGTTAGCTGATTAGTCATCAAATTAAACATTTGTGCAATTCAATTAACCAGATGTGATCCTAAAATGCACTAAATGTGATCTTATTTCCCAGATGCGATTAAGGAAATACTAAAGGCAAGGAAGGATCCTAAATGCAAGTTTTTACCCCAAATGCGATCCAGGATTCACTAAAGACAATTCTTCCCAAATGCGATGCAGGATTCCCTGGATGCGATCCTGGAATTACTGGATGCGACTCCAAACACCAGATGTGATCCTCTTTACTAGATGTGGATCTGCCCTTGAAACAGAGTTAAAAATGATAGCCAATCAATTCAAACATGTTGAATAATCTAGGGCTAGGTCCCACGGTGGGCCCCAAAAATGTGTGTGTGAGTATTGTACCTACAAAGCTGCAACACAAAACTTTAATATGTCATTACATCAATGGTTAGAAACATCAAATTTAATTGAAAAGCATAAAGAAACCAAGGAAATCAACATATTGCTTCCTATTTAGAAAGAGTATGATATAATTATGCAAAATTCTCTTAGATTATGCAATTAGACCTGTGACAATTCAGTTCTAAAATGGAAGATTCAAATGCAAATGAAGATATTTAGTATGCAATTCAATCCTAAAACATGATATTATAGGTTCATTGATCCATTAAGCATAAAGAAAGGTTCTCTAATGAGCTATCAAAGCATGAAATCAATTTGGTAGCATAAGAGTGAATTCAAATTCTAAAAATTAGGACCCTTTGAGCTAAAAAAAATAGTTCTTTTATGGAGGAGAAGAAGAAATGGAGGGCTGAGATCAATCCATGATGAGAGGTGAGGATTGAAACTTAGTTGATGCATGCGAGTGAACTCTCATTGGTCCATGGATTGACTTTTCATCTTGAAATTGATGAGTTGTAATTGAGAGTATTTATTAATTGCCTTCTATTTAATTACTTTAGCCAAGGAATTTAATGGGATTGATTTGATTAAATAGGTCATGATAATTAATGCGAGGTAGTGATAAATCACTTCGATTTGAGGGATTATCTTGATTTTGATGAATTATACCAATAATTAGATTGACATAATTGAGAGTATGATCACATTTAGGGAAAACAAGGTCTCTTGTTAGAGTAGACCAATTTAGGGTGGTTATGGTAGGCATTTAAAATTAAACATTGGGTTGATTAGAAATTTAAAATAAAGTATTAAAATATATTAAAAAATATGTGTTGCACTAGAGGAGGGAATGTTCTACAATATAATATATGTTTTGAAAATGATTGAGAAAAAAAACTAGACAAAAGTTGGCGTTATATGAGAACTATGACATTCTGGTAAGTTTGACTTTAAAAAGTTATTATGAGAAAAATATTCATCGATATTTTTTTCCATGCATTGGATTTTGAAGTTATCTATGTGGGAATAGAATTAAGGATTTATTTCTTTGGTTGGTAAAATGTTATTTTATTAATATATGTAAATTAAGATATACATAAAATATTATATAATAGTTGGATTCCAACAATGCATGAACATCACTCTAATGTTTAATATTACTACCCTATAACACCAAAAAACACCACCTGATATCAGACAACCACATACCAGATGACTGACTGGGTGTATACACATGAGTACAAAAATACCAACCTTGCCCAGACTATCATTGTTTACAGAAAAAACTATGACCCATGAATCATTATTACAGGACCATATACATTACAATTGTTACAAGATTTGACAAAAACTTGACTAAAAATTTGACAAATCTCAAGAGAAAGGGTGGGATGGAAGTTGGAGGGGTGATGAACCACCCCTGTTGATAGTACCACTTCCATCTCACACCTCACCATCCAAGCACATTTTGCATGAGGAGCAACCCACATTGGCATTGGTTTCTTCCTGGCGAGCAACTTCACCTCCCTCGGCCCCACCATGCACTCAAACACGACTTCTACATCTTGGAAGACCGCCCCTATGACCTTTGTCATGGCTGCCTCCCCCATGATTGTTATCTCAAGTTGAATTGGCCTGTCTATGGCCACAACCCCTTTCATTTTGCCTCCTCTCCCTCCAAGGGATTTTTTTATATAAATTTTCTTACTTCTTATGACATTAACTTGAGCTCACTTTTAAATAAATGGCAATTCAAATCACCCTTTTAAATGTATCAAAATATGTCAATCCAATTTCTACTTTAAAAAAAATACATGCATAGAACTCATTAAAATTTCTACATTTTATTAGTTTATATTTCATTAGGTTGCATCATTTTGAAATAAAAAACATAAATACCACTCTTATGGAGTTGAAGTTAAAGAATTTTTTTTGTGTTGGTCAATTCCTTATAAAAGTATGACATGTGTTTGCACTTTTACCCAAGTGGAGCAGACCCCCAAAATATGTCACAATCTGTCTCTCTAGGGATCCACAACACCCCTACTCCCACACAATCTAGGGCTCTACTAAAGAGTTCCCAAAATGCACATTCACAAGACTAGGTCTTCCACTAGTCTTCAACACCCAAAAGGGCCAAATAGGACACAACTAGAACCAAGTACTCCAAGGATGGAACAAGGGTTCTATCAAATTTAGATCATCATATTATATGAAATAAAACACAAATCCACCATTGAGTTGTTACTGAGATCAAATTTGGATACCAATCCCACCACAGGGCTACAAGGATAAAATATGGATTCCTGCGGGAAAATTACTTGGAACTCCACCAAAGAAAGTTTTAACCACCCCAAAAGTCTCTAATCCACATTACAACAATACCCTCCAAGATAGGGTTCTTGACCAATCCCCTAACTCCTGTTGTCCTCAAATCTCTCCTAGGCCTAATAAGGCTAATAGGCTACTTTTCCAAAGCAACTACTAGAATCTCAACTCAATTTCTTATCCCAAAAATTGGGAAAATTTTAGGATCATACCAAACATCTAAATCCAAGGATTTAGACTTTCATTCCACCCCTGGCCTGAGTTGTGCCTCAAAAACTTGGAACTGGACAATCACATATGGATGCCTGCCCCAAAGATTCAATCATCTCTCTCTTCACTGACTGCCTCCTACTCTAAGAACTTGAAATTATTAAATTAAATACTCCCCCCTTACTCTCCCCAAAGGCTCATAATTTTCCCACGATGGAGTCTTTGGGAAAGAGGATTTTGGTGTCGAAACCCTAGTTAGGGCCTTTCACAGACCAATGAGCAATCAAAAATAGATATCTCTCGATCCCATTCACTTGAAGAATTAAAACCAAATGGAACATACCACTAAGACATTTCCTCAAATTTTCTCCCACTTCAATGGTGCATTGGGATCCATACATGGTCGTACAACTCTGAAGATCAGTTAATAATACATAAAATAGTTTAGATTTTATTGATTTCAATTCAAAAACTTTACAAATTAATCACTCCAACTATGGATAGAGGTTTTTCCTCCATTACATATCATTCCCAAGTGGTTCCAACTGACAAAGGTGTTTTTGAACATTGGGATTCAAAATTTGTAACTTTTTGCAAAAGTTGCACTTAGCAACTTTGACAACTTTTAACAACTTTTTGCAAAAGTTGTCAAAACTAACTAAACTTGTAAAGTTTGGTGTTTTAACTCCACAGGGGATCTTAGAAGGCCTAAAATGAAATTCCTACCCTTCCTTAGGTCCCATAGACTATTCTAGTCTATTCTACCCCAAATTGTCCAATTTGACTGAGGTGGACAACTAAGTTTATAACATCACTTAGTGTCTCCTTGTCTTACATTTTAGGACTTTATTGAGAATATTGGATCCAAGATCCAATAATAACCCTAACACTACTTGTTTGGGTCCACTGATGTGTGTACCATGGATGAACTTGAGGGTTCTCCTGCACCATACTCTCGAGGTGCATTGATCTCAAGTCCTCTTAAGATGAGGTCTTCTAAACTGGAGCCATGCTTATGAATTTCTTGCTCATCCATCCATATAGATTCCTCCTTAGGACCTTCCATTTGACCAATTATTTATTGTAAACATTATTTCTTGTCTGTTTGATGATCTTGGTGTCCAAAATCTTCTCAAGCCTCTTTGGTGCATGAGAGGGTAGATTTGCAACATCTTCTTCAAGTTCTTCCACCTGTACTTTAGAACCTACATTTACATCACCTTTATATGGGGTTAGATCACAAATATTGAATATAGGAGAGATCTCAAGGTGTGAGGGTAATTCAATCTCATATGCATTTAACCCATGTTTCTTCAAGACCAAACACGGTCCTACTTTCTTCATGAGTAGTTTGGTGTGTTTTCCTTTAGGTAATCTCTCCTTCTTGAGATATGCCCACACCGTGTCTCCCACCTACAACTAAACATCTCTTCTATGCTTTTATTTGGCTTGTTTTCTGCACTCTTCTCAAGTGCCAATCTTACTGAATCATGAATTTCTTTCATACTCTCTGCAAACTCTTCTCCATGAGCACTGACTGGAGTGGTTTGTGGTAACTCTCTGAGTTCCAAGATGCCTCTTATACTTTGCCCATACACAATTTGAAAGGGACTCTTCCCTGTACTTCTATTAACTAAGTCATTGAAAGAAAATTCTACTTGGGGTAGGACTGCATCCCACTTGTCTCCATACTATTTGGTCAAACACCTAAGTAGATTTCCAAGTGATTTGTTTACCACTTCTATCTGCCCATCTATTTGTGGATGGTAGGTAGAACTAAAGCTTAAATTGGTCCCTAACCTTTTCCATAAGGTTCTCCAAAAGTGACCAATAAACTTCACATCTCTATAAGAGAGAATGGTTTGAGGTAAGCCATGAATCCTCACTATTTCCTTGAAGAACAAACTTGCAATTACTGATGCATCATTAGTTCTTTTACAAGGGATAAAGTGGACCATTTTACTAAACCTATCCACCACAACATAGATGCTATCATATCCCTTCTCTGTTCTAGGCAATCCCATCATAAAGTCCATGCTACAACTCTCCCAAGGTCTTGTGGGAATAGGTAGAGGTTGGTATAGTCCTGCATTTGTGGATGTACCCTTGGCTCTTTGACTGATTGTGCATGTCTCTACAATCTTCCTTACTTCAGTTTGAAGTTTAGGCCAATAATAGAACCTTCTCACCTCTTCTGATGTTTTGTCCAACCCAAAATGTCCTCTCATGTTGCCTGCATGTTTTTCTCTAATGATGTTCTCCCTCATTGAACACTTTGGAATGCATAACTAGTGTCCCTTGAACAAGAGTCCATTTTCTATCAAATAGTCTGCATACTCCACATGGTAAGCCTCTGAAAAGTCAGAACACACCTTATAAATATCTCTAAAATCATCATCATCCTTATACATGTCCTTCAATGAATCAATCCCTACACTTTGGAGTTGGATTTATTGCACAACTAAAGATCTCCTGCTCAATGCATCTGCCACCTTATTGGCAACTCCCTTTTTATGTTTGATTGAGAAGGTGTAGGATTGTATTGATTCTACCCACTTCATGTGTTTATGGATTAATTTCTCTTGACTGTTTAGGAAACTTAAGGCTTGGTTGTCTGTGAAGACAACAAATTCTTTTGGAAGGAGGTAGTGCCTCCATTTCTTCAATGACTAAACTAATGCATATAGTTCCAAGTCATAAGAGGAGTATTTCCTCTTTGCTTCATTCAGTTTCTCACTGAAAAAGGCTATAGGCTTCCCTTCTTGGCTTAAGATAGCCCCAATAGCTAGGTTAGAAGCATCACATTCAATAATAAATATCTTTTGAAAATCAGGAAAGACTAAGATGGGCTTTTCCATTACCTTCTTTTTCAGCATTTGGAAGGCTTCTTCTGCATCTTTGTTCCACACAAACTTGCACTTTTGTCCTCCTTTAATGGTTTCAAGGATGGGAGCACACAACTGACTGAAACTCCTTATGAATTTTCTGTAAAAAGATGCCAACCCATGAAAACTTCTGACTTCTGTCATTGTCCTAGGAGAAGGCCAATTCAAAATGGCTTCTACCTTCTCAGGGTCCATCTTGATGTTCCCTCCTGAGACTACAAATCCAAAATATATGATTTCTTCCAGCATAAAAACACATTTCTCCAAATTTATGAAAATCTTCCCTTCATGCAATCTCTTTAGGACCAAATTAAGATGTTCCAAATGTTCCTCCTTACTTTTACTAAAGATAAGGATGTCATCAAGGTATGCTATGACAAATTTTCCAAGAAATGGTTTAAGCACCTCATTCATGAGCCTCATGAATGTGCTAGGGGCATTGGATAGGCCAAGGGGCATCACCCTCCATTCATACAAGCCTTCACTGGTCTTAAATGCAGTTTTCCACTCATCTCCAACCCTAATCCTAATTTGGTGGTAGCCACTCTTCAAATACACCTTAGAATAGTACCTTGCACCTCCTAAGTGATCCAATAGATCCTCTATCCTAGGCATAGGAAACCTATACCTAATTATGATTATGTTTATAGCTCTAGAATCAGTGCACAATCTCCATGTGCCTTCTTTCTTAGGGGCCAAAAGAGCTGGTACTGAACAAGGACTGAGACTTTTTGTTATCAAACTCTTATCCAAGAGTTCTTGAATTTTTCTTTCCATATATTTGTTTTGTTTAGGGGTTAACTTGTATGCTGCCTTATTGGGTAAGGTTTCTCCTGGAATCAAGTCTATGTTGTGACTTATGTCTATGATTGGGGGCAACTCATTTGGTAAATCTTTGGTCACAATGTCTTTATACTGATCAAGCAGGTCTGCAACTTCTTTAGGGCCTACTCTCCTTGGGGGTTCTACTTCTTTCTCAACCTTCTTAGGTCTATCATCTTTAGGAAAAATGACTAAGGCATAGCATGGAGTATTTTCTTCTTTCAAAGTTTTCAAAAACTCTTTCTCTCCTAGAAACAAAAAATTGGAATCCTTTTGTTCCTCTGAAAAATTAGATAGTGGCAAGAATGTTACCTTTTCCCCTTTGTGATTGATGGTGTAGGTGTTCAGTCTCCCATCATGGTGAGCCTCCACATCATACTGCCATGGTATCCCAAGTAGAAAATGGCATGCATCCACAGGGAGAATATCACTGAGAACTTTATCCTTGTAGTTTCCAAGTTGGAGTTCCACCCAAGCTTGTTCCTCTATGACAGTCTGCTACTTCTTAGTTAGCCATGATACCTTGTAAGGGTTTGGATGTGGCACTCTCCTCAGCTTTAGTTTCTTTACTACTTCCTCTGACACCAAGTTGTCCGTAGACCCATTGTTAATCACCATTCTGCAGACTTTGTCTCCCACCTTGTATGTGGTTCTAAATAAGTTCTTCCTCTGAGGTGGCTCTTGAGTGTTTGGAGCCTTCAATAGTGTCCTTCTCATCATAAGGACTTATCCTTCCTCAGGTGGTGCATAAGACCCATATGAGTTATCCCCTTGGTTCTCTTCTTCTCTAACCATGTTTTCTCTTCTCTCTATCTGATTGTTTTCCTTTTTAGGACACTTGGATGCTAAGTGCCCCACTTGGTTACATCTGTAACACCTTGGAGGTCCTGAATTTCTTCCTCCAAACCTTCCCCTTGAATCTCCTCTCCTTCCTCTATAGGAGCCTCTAGAACTTCCCTCCCCAAAGGAGTTCTCTTGATAGATTTCTTTATGACTGGTCTCACCAAAATTTCTAGGAGCTTGTCCTCTCCCAGTGTTTTTTCCTCTTCCTCTACTACCAAAGTCTCTCTGGCCTCTACCTGTACCACTTTTCTCTTGCCTCCTTTTGAGTTTTTCTTCAACCTTCAGTGCTAATTGATAACACTTTTGGATAGTGGTAGGGGAACACAAACTTAGTTCATCTTGGATGTTTATCCTCAACCCTTGCATATATCTAGCAAGTTTGACACTCTCTGGTTCAACTAACTTAGACTTCAAGGCAAGCTTTTGGAATTACTCAGTATAACTTGAGATGCCCATTTCTTTCTGTCTTAGACTTTGTCTCTTCTTATGAAGTTGAACTTCATAGTCCTTAGGTACATAGGCTTCCTTCACCAAGGTCACCATATTCTTCCAAGTGCTTACTGGATTCTTCTCCATCTTCACCCTCTTTGCTTGAGTGATGTTACACCAAGTTAGGGAAGATCCCTTCAACTTGGACTTTGCTATCTTAACCTTTCGATGCTCTAGTATCTCCTCACAGTCAAAGAAACTAGTGAGTGCATCAATCCAATCCATGACTTCTTCTGGATCCATCTTCCCATTATAGATAGGTAGGTCAAGTTTGGTATCCATGGTTCTCCTCTCCATGGATTTCAAAGTCTTTAAGAGTAGCCTCTGTTCAGCAAGGACTTCTTCATCATCCTCCTGCTAAGGGGTATCTTCATCACTCCCATCTTCTTCAATTCCAGAGTTTCCACTACTCCCTCTCTTGACTTGTTCCTTGAGCCTTTCCATTTCATGCCTCATCAACTTCCTCTCTGCATCGTGCTCTTTCACCACCCTTAGTATTTCAGCATTGGTCATTCTATTAGGAAGTTCATTGTCCTCTCCTCCATCGGACATGATTGCAACTTTGTCTTCCTCCAAAGATCTACTAGTTGCTCTGATACCACTTGGAGAAGAGCCCCAAACTATGTCACAATCTAACTCTCTAGGGATCCACAACACCCCTACTCCCACACAATCTAGGGCTCTACTAAAGAGTTCACAAAACCCACATTCACAAGACTAGGTCCTCCACTAGTCTTCAACACCCAAAAGGGCCAAATAGGACACAACTAGAACCAAGTACTCTAGGGATGGAACAAGGGTTCTATCAAATTTAGATCATCATACTGGATGAAATAAAATACAAATCCACCATTGAGTTGTTACTAAGATCAATTTTGGATACCAATCCCACCATAGGGCTACAAGGAGAAAATATGGATTCCTAAGGGAAAATTACTTGGAACTCCACCAAAGAAAGTTGTAACCACCCCAAAAGTCTCTAATCCACATTAAAACAACACCCTCCAAGCTAGGGTTCTTGACCAATCCCCTAACTCCTGTTGTCCTCAAATCTCTCCTAGGCCTAATAGGGTTAATAGGCTACTTTTCCAAAGCAACTACTATAATCTCAACTCAATTTATTTTCCCACAAATTGGGACACTTTTAGGATCATACCAAACATCTAAATCCAAGGATTCTGACTTTCATTCCACCCCTAACCCAATTTGTACCTCAAAAACTCAGAACTGGACAGTCACATATGGATGCCTGCCCCAAAGATTCAATCATCTCTCTCTTCACCGACTGCCTCCTACTCTAAGACCTCATAAGTATTAAATTAAATCCTCCCCCCTTACTCTCCCCAAAGGGTCATAATTTTCCCATGGTGGAGTCTCTGGGAAAGAGGATTTTGGTGTCAAAACCCTAGTTAGGGCCTTTCATAGACCAATGAGAAATCAAAAATAGATATCTCTCGATCCCCTACACTTGAAGAATTAAAACCAAATGGAACATCCCACTAAGACACTTCCTCAAATTTTCCCCCACTTCAATGGTGCATTGGGATCCGTACAGGGTCGTACAACTCTAAAGATCGGTTAAGAATACAGATAACAGTTTAGATTTTATTGATTTCAATTCAAAAACTTTACAAATTGATCACTCCAACTATGGAGAGAGGTTTTTCCTCCATTACATATCATTCCCAAGTGGTTCCAATTGACAAAGGTGGTTGTGAACATTGGGATTCAAAAGTTGCACTTAGTAACTTTGACAACTTTTAACAACTTTTTACAAAAGTTGTCAAAACTAACTAAACTTGTAAAGTTCAGTGTTTTAACTCCATAGGGGAGCTTAGAAGGCCTAAAATGAAATTCCTACCCTTCCTTAGGTCCCCTAGACTATTCTAGTCTATTCTACCCCAAATTTTCCAATTTGACTAAGGTGGACAACTAAGTTTATAACATCACTTAGTGTCCCCTTGTCTTACATTTTAGGACTTTATTAAGAACATTGGATCCAAGATCCAATCATAACCATAACCCTACTCATTTGGGTCCACTAATGTGTGTACCATGGATGAACTTGAGGGTTCTCCTGCACCACCAAGAGTTATTAGGAAATATATTGCTCAGTGAAGATGCAAAGGGAGAAGACAACATTTTTCAAGAGATGGTGAATGAAGAAAAAGAACACAAGTGGAGGTGGACAAGTAAAATGGGTCAAAACCTACATCGAGAAGAAAAAAAATGAGAAGAAGCACTCTTAAGGAGAGGAGAAATCTATACTAATTGTCTATAGCATGGAGCCATATCTTTTGGTGACAAGATTATTAACAAAAGTGCATCAACCTTGCTCCTAACATTAATTATATAAAGAATGTCACTTTTTACTGTGAAACACAAAAACTCAATTTTTAGGATATAGAGTTAGCTTTTGGACAAAATAATTTTTTTTGGGTTATTTGACATTGCTTTTAACAATGAATTTGTGTGTATATTTTCAAGCTTATAAATTAAATATAAGGGTTCCAACAATCTACTCGATTAAAAAAAAACTAGATACAGAATTATGGCCTCTAGAAGTTGGCCATCCCATATTAGGAAATGTAATGACATATAGAATATAAAAATAGTTGTGAGGAATCAAAATATTTGACCAGTTTAGGAAACATGTTACAACACATAATAATTAATGTTTGAATAGAGATAATAGATCCAAATGGAATCACTTAATTATGGGGTTGAGGGTCAATCTAAGCAAGGATGTGTGTGTGTGTGTGTGTGTGTGAGAGAGAGAGAGAGAGAGAGAGAGAGAGAGAGTCTAATGGGAGAAACTAGATAGGGGTTGGATCAAAATCACCTTCGATGGTGCATCAAAGGGAAATAAAAGTCCTTCAAGAGCTAGGTGTATGGACAAAGACATAAATGGAAACATTATGGTGATGACCACACACAAGATTGAAGATGGGACAAACAATGATACAGAGGCAAAGACAACCCTATTGATGATTGAACTAGAGCAGAAAATTGATATTGAGCAATTACATCTAGAAGGTGATTCCCATATTATTGTCAATGTCATTGGAGAAGGTAAGGTACATGCTTGGAAAATTGAAAAGATTGTGAATGTCATCAGGAAAAAGTTTGGTCGCTTCAAAATTTTTGAAATTTCACATATTCTACAAGAAGGAAACAACATAGAAAATACATTGTCGAAGTGGGCTATATCTTTTCCAAATATTAGAGGGGCTTTTTTTCTATTAAAGATATATGAATTTCATACAAAACTATTACATTCGGGTGTCTTGCTCATACTAGATACCAAAAGAGAGCCAGACATATGTGATTGGTAGATTTCATATCATTCATATATATATTTATATCTAAACTACACCTGACTGTCCATATCTGAAATAGAAATTATAGCAGCAAAAGGATCAAAGGATCACTGTCAAAGTACAAAGCAATTACAAAAATATCATAAGACAACTGTGTAACAAAGGAACATCATATGTTGTGACCATCCCTGTAGGGTATCCATGTCACCCATCCTTGTTGTCCTTCCATCCATCTGGGTACTTCATCCTGCCTAATGTGTTGCTCATAAGGATGTATCAGGGGCTCAACAACTTGAATATCAGGTCTTGGTATAGCGGTAATAGGGACTGCATTAATCATTTATCTTTCAGCCTTATTGAGGTCTTTCACCTCTACCATAAAATTATGAAGTGTAGCTCTGAAGGGGGCAAGCTCCTAGGTTTCTCTTGTCCAAGTGTATCCATGAGAGACCTCCCATGAGCCTAGTCTAGCCATGCCATGTTTGAATAGATCCTCCAACTTATTTTTCTTTATCTTTATAACCATTGTAACCTCCACAACAATTCTATGAAAAATGAGTCTCTTGAGAGACTCAGTAAGGTTCCTGGAGGTACCACCAAAAACAATATCATTCCTCAATTTTCATGTATTCCACATAATTAAGACAAAAAGAAGAGAATTTTTCTTGTTAAAGGACTGCTTTAAACCTTTAATATAACCATAAATGATCTATAAAACAATGGCTTCAAAGTGATGAGGGAAGTCAAATAACTTCTAGATCTCAAGAGAAAGGGGGCAGTTAAGGAAAACATGACTGACTGACTTAGGGAGACTGCAGAAAGAGCAGAGACTAGGTTCACCACTGGGAAGCCTAAAAGGAAACCTATGAAAGAGAAGATGCCAAATTAAGAACTTGATTTTAGGCTCAACAAGGGAGGAACAGAGGTTAAAAAAGATTATAGACCACTCCTTAGACTCAAGGTTGAGGTTACAACACGAGTTCATGTGAGGGAAAATGAAGCAATCCTTAGTAAGGATCCCATACAGTTGCTTGGAGCTAGTTTTAGGAAGTCGGGTACCATCAGTCCATCTGAACTGGAAGTGACAATCACTATCAACATATAGCTCTTTAGGAAGGGAGAGATATCTACAAGCATCTCTTATAACAAAATAAGTTCTAAACTGTGAATTAGGTAGGGAAAATCTATTTTTCAATTCTTCCCAATCTAAAAGTAAGTCATTCTAGAAAATGTCTTCCAGGCAAGAGATACCTTTATGATTCCACTTCATAGTTGAACATCCTTGGAGCAACACCAGAGGATTCTCTCTAATTTTGAGGTTCCACCAAATAGACTTGTTACCACATATTTTTATCATGACAATGAATAACCTTATTATTTGTTATAAGATGCTTGACAGAGTTCCATGCTCTCCAGAATGATTTAAAAATTGCATAACCTTGGACATTAAACTCATTCTCACCTGCTATGTTATCATTCATTGTAAAGTTCTTCAATTCCTTCCTTTCTTGGGATTTCCCCTCAAAATATTACTTCTGATAAGAGCTTTCCATGGCTCCTCTCCTTCAAATGCTTTCGTGATCCATTTAGTTTCTAGAGAAACCCCTTGTATTCTAAGATCTTTAAGTCCTAATTCCCCTTGTTTCTTACTTGCAGTACACCATTCTCATTTAACAACATGTCCTTTTTTTTTGCATTTTCCATCAGACCATAGATAATCCCTAATGATTTTTTGAAGGTGGTTAAACTGGTAGTGGCAAAAAAGCCAAGCTGAGGAGTAATAAACTAAATAGGAAGATAGGATTTTTTTGGCACACTTGAACTCTACCAACCATGGAGAGGTACTGCCTATCCCACTTGCCTAATTTCTTTTCCACTCTATTCTTAACCCATTCCCACATAGATTTTAAATTTGGGTTAATAGAGAATGGATGCCAAGATATTTGACTTGGTAGTTTGGTCCTTCTCACTTGAGGTTCCAAAGAGAAAGCCAATTGGGGGGCTCCTCTGTCCATCCTAGGAAAATGGATTTCTCCAATGAGATTTTTCTTCCTAATGTTGTGCAGAATAAATTAATCTTATCCATAAATAAGGTTAGATTCTCTTCCTCTGGCCTTAATAATAAGGTTGTATCATATGCAAATTGAATGTTGGTTATCTCCTTATCCTCAGGTATTTGGATACCCCTAACTCTTGGTATTATTGAGTTATCTGAAATCAAGTATCCAACTGCTTCAACAACTATCACAAAGAGGGCATGGGAAAGTGGGCATCATTGCCTTATGGATCTGGTTAATTCAAATCTTTCCGATCTAACACTATTCACATACACCCTTGCTAGGGCACCATTCATTAAAGTTTGGACCATCTTGATAAAGCCATTGGGTATACCTAATGCAGTCATCATCATATAGATGAAGTCTCATTCTATTCTATCATAAGCTTTCTCATAGTCAAGAAGTAGCATACAGGTCTATTGATTAGTTTCTCTAGCCCATTTCATGGCTTCCCAGCATTTCACCAAGTTTTTTAGCATGAATCTGCCTTTCACAAACCCAGTTTGGTTGTAGTCAACAATTTTGGGGAGCACATCTTTAAGTCTAGTTGCGAAAACTTTGGCTAAGATCTTCTATGAGACATTAAGGAGTGTGATAGGTCTCTAGTTCTTAATCAAGGAATTATCTCCCTCTTTAGGGATGAGTTTAATAAGACCACTATTAATATCCTCTCCCAAGGTCCCATGAATAACGACTTCTCTATAAACCTCTAAGAGTTCTTGGCCAATCCATGCTATATTATTTTTGTAAAATTCTACAGGCAGTTCATCTGGCCCAAGGGCCTTATCCAGTGCCATCTGAGTTATGGCACTATTGATTTCTTCTAGGCTGATAGGTCTGCTGATTTGGATTGAATCCTCATCCATAACCTTGTTGGGAACTACTTGACTAATTTTGATCCTAGCCTATAACATCCCCACTCCATTATTTTCAGAAGTAAAGAGTGCTTGGTAGAATTGCTTAAAGGTTTGGAGAATACTCTGTTGGTCATCTATTTTACTCCCCTCCACCCAAATCTCCTTAATTTTTCCTATGACCTCTTTTCACTTAAGAAGGTTGAAAAATAATTTTGAGCCTCTATCACCATGCTCCACCCAATTACTTCTAGATCTAATCTTTATGCCTTTGAGCTTGTCATTTTGTATCTTTCTAAGCTCATCTTTAGTACAGACCATTTTCAAAGTGGCTTCTTCTGAGGAGGGGTTATTTTGTAGGTCATATTCTATCCTAGAAAGTTATTCCTGAAGTAAACCTTTTGCCCATCTAGTATCTCTTTCTCTCTTACCCCTAGCAGTTTGGAATAGGGTTTTCCAACTTGCAATGTTTTGGGCCATCTATCTCTTGCACAATTATGTTTAACCACAAAGTCATTGTACCATTTTATCAAAAATATGGCATTGCCAATGCCTGGTTCATCCAATAGGGAGATGTTGAGACATAAGGTATTATTCCTAGGACATCTTTTAATAGTAGATACAGAGGACAGAAGTCTAACAGTAATGGGATGGTGGTCAGACAATGTATATGGGATAACTCGGACAACCATACCAACCTCATCTTTCTGAAATTTAAAGAATTCATGGTTAAACTAAAATCTATCTAATCTAGAATAAATCCTTTTACTAGCTTTTTGGAAGTTGCACCAGGTGTACCAAATATCTTTATGGTCATCTTTACAACCACTGAGTGGGTCAATAAGCTTGTGTTTTCCTAAAAGCCTGTTCCAAAAGAATTTCTCACCGCCCTTCCACTCCAATTTATTACCCCCCATCTTGTCTCGAGTGTTAACTACCATATTAAAATCTCCTCCCAAAATCCAAGGGATTTCCTCTAACTGGAATAGCCAATTCCATAATTTTTTTCTCTCCCTATATTCATTGGAGGCATAAATTGAATATAGTCCAAACTTTTTCTTATGGTCTTCAAGGATAATCCACACTGCTATGTTGCATGGTGAAGTGCCCAATTTTAGAACAAGTTTGGCCCAGTAGGGACTTAATAAGATGGAGATGCCTCCTTTTACCCTACTATGTGAGGTGGATAAGGAAGTAGCTCCTCTCTAGATACATTTTAGGGAGACATCTAGTGTAAGTTTAGTTGCCATAACTTCTTGAAGCGTCAAGAAATCAAACCCCTTATTAACTCTCCTGAATCTCTGAATTATATATTTTTTGTCTGAGGACTTTGGTCCTCTAACATTTCAAGAGGAAACTTTAAGATCTATTGAAGTCATGCAGAGGATCCTAAACCATTCCTAAAGCTTTAATAGCATTTAGGGAGTTCATTACTTTGTGTATTCCTGGACTCTTTCTTATTGCTTGATCCTGTAGGTCTTCCTCTTTTTCTCTTACCTTCCTTGGGACCAGAGTTGTCACCTTCCACAATAGGGTTGTCTACTCTAGATGGAAAATCTATAGCCCTGGGTTTCCTCTTGAATTTACTATACCTTAGTAATTCTTCCCAAGGACTCTCAACAAATGACACTATGGCCCAGTCTTTGTTGACACCATTTTTACTAAAAACATCTTTGAGGGTAGAGCCATGTATATGAGGTTGAGAGGCAACCTCTCCACTTTTGCTGACACCATCCGCACTAGGAGGGGTAAAAGGGAGGGTTTGATCAAAAGGATCAGAGAGAGGACCGATAGAGGGGGGTCAGAGGGGTTAGCAGGGATGACCAATAGGTCATAGTCATGGAGTGAACTCTTAATTAAAGGATCAATATCAGTCATCTCATTCTGTCCATCTGTAGTATCCATATCATCGTGGCCACTCTCCTTGGCCCCAGACTTACCTTCTTATGCAATCCTTCTATCTAATCCTTCATTGTCATCCAATCTATTTTGGATGGGGTTACCAAGAGGGGAAGTTTGGTCAACTAGTTTCTCATTAACATTGCCTCTTCTTCTCTTGAAGGGTCCATCAACCCTTCTAATCCTGTCCATGGCCAATTGCTGGGAATTTTTGAATCATCTTATATTTTTATTATTAGGAGTTGGATGAATTCTATTCCCATTCCCTATACAATATGGGCTTCGTTGCATATCAAGGAAAATTTTTTCAAGTCCAAGTGATAATGATAGGTCACCAAGGGAAGTTGTGTTAGGGTTAGAAATAATAGGAGTGAAAGGAACAGTTTTCGAGGTAAAAAGAGTAGGAGGATCAACATTGTGAGTTTCATTGGGAGACGGTGGGCTAGTGTTAGAGACCATCTTCTTAGGATGATTGGTCTCATTTCTGGTGGGGGATGATGTTCAGAGCTAGAGGCCAAGAGAGGGAAATTTCTCCTGCTATGATTGTCTCTCTTGCATAGGAAGCATGAATTAAGAACTTTTAGGTATTCCAATGGGCAAGTGAATAATTATCATTTCAAGTCAAAAACTAGACTGTCAGGATATCTATATATTGTTTAAGAGAAATTAGGATTTTGGCATCCATATGTGGGAGGAGGATATTGGACTGGTCGACTCGAATGACTCTACCGAAAGATTCAAGGGCTTCTAAGAGAACATTCCAGAGGAACGAGGGTATTTGTTTAATGGTGATCCATCTTGGGCACGACGGAGCCATGATTTCTTTTAAATTAGCACTATCCAACCAACTTAGGGCATGAAAGTTGCAGGCCCCAATGGTCCAAAAGTGTCTATCTACTATGAATTTATGGCTAACAGAGTCATGAAATATAATGATAAAGAGGCCTTTTTTCAATATTCTACAAAGTGAAAATTTAAAGCCAAGTTTGGAACTCCAAACTGTATGAAGCAAGTAGTTCATGGAGACACGGGAGGGCAGTTTACTATTGTCTTGAGCAGCCAAAAAAATTGCAGAATCACACAATCTACTCCTTTATGCCTTAATTACATTGACCATATTAGAGTCAAGAGAAATGACAAGTTGATTGGAGGCAGAAACCTTACCTCCTGGTCCAAATCCTCCATCTCCGCCATTTCTTGAGTCTTGGCATTTATCGACAAGCTTGGCACCCTCCTTGTTGATTTCTAACCCTAGCAACACTTATTTGAAGGATTTTATTGCTTGGTTAGGAGAGAAGGAAGATTTAGGGCTTGTATGGGGCTCTGCCAAACCACCACCAGATGAAGAAATGACTCCATCTGAAGTCGATGCCATTCTTAAATATGAACGGTGGGTGCATTAAAGACCCTCTGAGTACAGAGGGCCAAATGATTATCACACACTCCCAACTCAAAGTTATTGCAGAGAATTCAAGTTGGAGAGAAATCACGTCCTTCTTCCTATCAGCTAGATGCTCACATTTTTTTACCATTATAGGGGTTTTGAAGTTTTGGGAGGGATTAATTTGGTAGATTAAATTTCATCTCCACCATTTTAATTTTGAAATTCAAATTTAAATGAAGCTCAAAGCCAATTAAAGCATCATTGGTCGAGTTAATGTACATTATGTGTGAAGTACTTATTAAATGGAGTGGATAGCTCAAAGCATGTTGAGTCATTAATTTGGAGATATTTGAAATGACGTGTGTTGATTATTGAGGCTGATGTGGTGGGTGACAAGGTACCTCGGTAATGTATTACCACAAATTTTTAGTGATTGATGGGATGGCACATGTAAGGAATGTAGGGTGTTTTTACTACCATCAAAAGATAATATTATTCATTCTATTTTCACTAAACATTGGTAAGTAAGTTTTCCAAGTTAGGTGGCGAGGTGACTGGTTCAATGGAGGATAAGTTCTCACTTCACATGGTAGGGAAACAATAGTTTTTTATGAGGGAAGTGCCCAGGAAGAGAACGTAGAGTGTTTTTACCTTGGATAGTCTAGAATCCTAACAAGTTATAGAATTTATAATTGGTGAGGAGTTCTTGAATTCAGAACACAAATACAGAGCAAACATTGACATATAAACCTTGTTACTTGCATGGTCATTAGAGCTTGGTATGAAAGAGGAAGTTGTATGTGTCAGAAAGGCTTGTGTGCACTCAGAATGTCTTGGTGACCTTATTCTGATTATGGCTATGAAAGAGCCAGTGGTATTGACAGCAGAGAAGGGTTTTTTTTGAGAGGCGGGGGAACAATAGCTACCACTAAAACCTTTTATAGTTTGGAGTGCCAAGACCAATAAGCATGAAAGAAGGGAAGAAGCGGTGGTGGGATGTGAGTTCTTGAGGACCATCTATGAGCATTTGAGATGGAGCAGAAGAAATTAAAGATGGAGGGAAAATACAATAAATTAGAGAAAAAATCGAAAGTGGAATTCAACCTAGAGGACTGTTGGGTCAATGGACCATCAGGAAAGGCTAGGAAAGAACAATTCTACTCCATATTTATTATTATTATTATTGGTATAGTATTATAAAATGTAAATGATGTACAAGCCCATTTTGTTGTTATAGTGCAGGCTTTGGGTAGATTAGGCTATGTTCCCGTATAAGCATTTTGGTTTGGTATTGTGGGTATATAAGATAGTAGATTTATCTCATGGGTAGGAGATTAAAGAGGACATGGTAGTTTTTATTTTGGTGGAGTTTCAACATAAACATGAATTTCAAGGATTGCCCTCTCTTCTGTTAAACTTTGTATATTTTATAATATTAATAAAAGAACAATATTTTACCAATAAAAAAATCCAAATGGAATGCCCAAGTGGATTATGAAGATCTTATGAAAAATGAAACAAATATGTTATTTTTTAGTATAAACAAATCTAAGAATTTGGATGTTAGACTTCTAGATATTGATTTGTGTTAGTACTTTTGCTAAAATTATGAAATTATCTTTATATTTGGGTACAATTGTATCCATACCTATATTTGCATGTGCATATTGCCTTGCACTTTTATAAGGGATGGTTTTTATGTGTTTCAAGATTATGGGTTGAATTTCTTACTCCCCTCAATTTTCCAATATAAAAACTAGAACTATAAATTGGCCCCATTGTGAGGTCTTTGAATTCATAAGCTTTGTCATTTTATCAAAAATCTAAAGCATCTTTGAATTTATTTCTTAGCCTTTTTTTTCTCATAAATATAAAACATATATTGTGCAGAGTTTGGAAAGATAGTAGGGAATCTATGAGGGTGTTTGAGTTTGAATTAAGTTCAACATGCGTGCTCTAAAGGAACCCACATCCAAAATATTGATAAATTTTGCCATCATGACAAGATAAGGAGGAAGTGCAAACTAGGAGTCATCCAATATTCTATTTTCAAAAGCACTTTCTCTTGAATGTAGGATCATAGGTTTTCATTACATGAACAAAAATAAAGTTGGTGATTATACTTTTAGGCAGAATAGACATTACAAGTAGGGATTGTCACATTAAATTTATCCAAGACTAAAATACAATGCTCAATAATCTCACTTCAAAGAAAGAAATGATGCATCTTTATTTTTGGTTTTATAGCAACCCTTCTATTTTAGTCTACTTAAATAAGCCTTGATTTCCTCCACCAGATCACAAACTCTAAATTTTAATGTTCATCAACAATATGTAAAACCTTAGGAACAATACTTTTCAAACCCAAATATTTATTTTTTATAAAATGATAAGGTTATTATTCAATTCCACTTCTATGCCTTTCATGACAATTGATACAATATTGATTTTAGGGACAAGAATTGGTTTGCATACTTTTGAATCTTGACAGAGTTTACAAAGATTGTGCTAATGTCATCTATCTCTATTCTCTCCTTACCTTTTTTTCATGATTGAGGCTAAATCATTCAATGTTCCTTTTAGTTTGACTGTACATTTAAGGTTGCATTATTAATGTTTTATGGTCATCTTGACAGGATGGATCTTAAAAACAATATTTTGATAATTGTTATATTGATCTCTAGGTACTATAAAGAATAGGTTGCAGTACTTGTTGAAATATTTTTTTTGTTAAGGACATGAATATTTTCCTTGTATTTGTAGCATCCTAAATTGTAAGTAGTACAATGTTAGTCCTTTCCTAGGCCCCATATTAGTGTCCAAGGCTTCCATGCATCATTGACCTTTTTTGCTATGCATTTAATTAATAAATATTTGCCCTTTATTAACTTAATTTACATGTGGGTCCTTAATTTTAGGTGTGCCCCTTTTATTTATTTCATCCATTTATCACCTCTTGCATGCATAGGCCATATTTCATTATGGGTGACATTTTATATTTATTCCAAATTCAAACCTTGATTTTGTGTGCATTTTAGGTATCCCCATACCCTCACAAACCCCTGATTTAATTTCGAGCCCTGAATGGTTGGAACTGGGTGCCCCGTAAGGCATGGGCTGAGATAGGTTGCCATATACCTCTGGAGGTGACCCATTCCATATAAAGACAACCTAAATTTATATTGGAGAATGGTCTTTGGATTTTAGCAGGATATTCAAATCCTCATTGACCCTCTTTGAGCTCTGAGCCCCAAACTGGTTTGGAGAGGTATGTAAGCAAGGTTACCTCCCTCATTTTGGTATCAAATCCATCCATAAGCAATAGAAAGAAGAAATATGTAGTGTCATATATTGTAAGCACCTTGCTAAGGTGTACAATTTATACCCATTTAACACCCATTTTAGTGTGTCCTCATTCCTCTATGCACCATTAATCTTTATTATGCATTTAATTAATGAATATTTAAATATGTGTCCTTTATTAACTTAATTTATATTATGGACCCTTAATTTTAGATGCGTCCTATTTAATTATTTTAATCATTTATCACCTTTTGCACACATAGACCCCATTTCAACTATTTATTTCAATTTCAAACCTTGATTCTGTGTGATTTTGGGTATCCACATACTTCTATTGACTCTCGATTCAATTTTGAGCCCAAATTGGCTAGAATTGGGCACCCTGTAAGGCATGGGGTAAAATAGGTTGCACTATACCTCAATAGGTGCCCGATTCCACTTAAATGTGGCCCATATTTTAATTGAAAAAAGGTCTTGGGTTTTTAGATGGGTATTAAAATCCCATCAAACCTCTTCGAGTTTTGAGTCTCAGATGGATTAGAGAGGTATAAAAGCAATGCTACCTCCCTCATTTTAGCATTCTATTAGTCCACAATTTATCTATCAATTCATGCATCCAAGTAATCAAGAATTTAAGAAGCAAGTCAAGCACTTCAAGTATTCATTATGGCAATTTACAACAATCATTATTCAAGCATTTTTTTTGTGATGTCCTCTTAGGTCATTATGGAGTTATGTAATTGCATCAACATTTGTGATCTCATTTCAAGCACAATTGCATCATTCAAGGTACAAGACATATTATTCTCTTATCCAAACCTATTCAACTAATAATACGCTTCCTTATTTCAAGAATTTCAATTCAATGTTAAGGTTAATTCCCATACAGGGGTTTGAATAAGGCAAACCCCTTTCTCCCAACAATTTTATCATTTTGTGTGTGTAGGTGATTGGTGGCAAAGCTACAGAATGAGTTGCAAGAAAATATGGCAAGAGGTTACAAGCGATGGAACTTTCATCTAAATTTACTAGGTCTTAGGCACCTCCCAAGGCCTTTGGCAAGCCAGGTTGCCCCATTTCTTCCATTCCAGGCTGAAAGTTGGATCACAGGTTAGTATTTATTACAAATTTATAGATCTAGTGTTGGAATTGAATTTACAGTCTGCAATATGTTTGTATGTGTAGTATATCCCATCTTTGCCCTACATCTTTCTTTTTTTAGTTTCCATTCTACAAATTCAACTTTAAACTCTATAACAAACGAAACCCATTGCATCCACTCAATACTTAAGCCTAATGAATCATATTCCTTGAAATGTGTGATGGAAATCTAGGTACAATCTTCCTAGTTTGATTATCCATCCTAGCTATTACCCATTGCTCCTATTTTCTTTCATCATATTTTTTTTGAACCCGACATCCTTACATTTCCATTTTGATTTGGTGTTTAGATATAATTTTCATTCATAGATCTGATTTGGGTAGATTTTATTTTCATGATAGAATTTACTAAATAAGATTTCTATGTTATTTCTCATTTGATCACTTTTCTTCTTGATTCCATTTATAAATCACATGAAGTAGATAATAATTTATTGCATTTCATATTGCTTGTATTCCTATGTAGTATTCTTGTATATGACATCATGAGAATTTCCAAAAAAAAATCTTCTTACAAATTATTTTGAAGACTTCTATTTCCATTTCATGTAGTTTTATAATAAAATTATGAACGAAATGATGGAATATATTTATTACATAAGAGTATTTATTGAAAATAATAAATCTAAAGATAAAATTAATATAAACAACATTAGCACCTCTCCTAGGTTGTCTGTTACTAATAAGGATAGAAACCATACTCCTAACAATACCACAAGAGAGTACTAGGTCCTCTCCTCCTAAAGATACCTTAGTGCAAGAGACTAATAATGCTAGTTTTTCCACTTCTTTAGATCCTCTTCCTTCTCTTAGGGCTTCTTCTCTTTATCAAATTATTTTCAATAATCCTTATGTGATGCATTTTCTTCATGATTTATATCCTAAGATAACATTCAGTAAGGATGGAGATCTCAATAAACCTTCTTCTTCTTCCCAACCTAAAAAGGATTTTAACTAACGATGATAGGATTCATAATCCACCCAAAGAGATCAAGTCTCCTACTATTCCTCCTTATACCACACATTTCAAAAAACCTCAAGATGAAAGTCATCCTTCTCAACTCAAGGCTCACTACAATGTAAGCTATGACATTACCTCCCAATATTTTATAATGGACAAGGTCTTGTCATTAACGAACAAGGAATAAAGGTGCCTATATAACCCCCTACACAATTAATGAGAAATGGTATAGGATTTCTTCCTCAAGTCAACACGTTTCCTTCTTCCTTGAATCCTATTGATCCTTCTTCATCAAAACTAATACATCATTATTTATAAATTATTTTTCCAACCCCATCACATCATAATACTCATTTAGATGATTGTTTGGCCTCAGCTAAGAAAATCTTTTGGAGACTTAAATATGATACCAAAAGTTGATTTCCTTTCCATAATTTTCCAAAATTCAAAGATCTCGTAATAGTTACTTTCATTGTCTTTTTCATTGTAGAAACACATTCTCTTTCCAATTGTATTGAATTCAAATTATTTGTTCAAGATTTAGTCGATAGATGTCATATTTGTTTAACAATAAATCTTATACTTTTTCTTGATATAAAAAATGTGCACTAGCATTTCCTTCACCTACCGTGTTTCTCCACACCATGTAATATTAGTGGTCTTCATTCATTGGGGGCTCTTTATCTTGCATGGTGTTATACTTTCATATTCAATCCTTCTTTGTGAGCAACATATAGGTCCTATCTCCTTGTCTTTCCACTTAGGATGCAAGGGCTCTCTCTTCAATCACCTATCTTTCCTTAGGAATCATTCCTCCCTTATTTGATTTATATATTTATATAATGGAAAATGGCAATGCAATGTTATAGGAGTATTATGTTTAGTGTGGAGCCTGATCAGTCCCCAAGTGGGAGGTTGTTGGTTTGTGGTGACTAGTTAGGAACGTACTGTACACTTTTCTAAAAAATTTGGTTAACTCATTAGGCATTTTTTTGGTTAACTCATCAAGCATTTTTTGGGTTAACTCATCAAGCAATTTTTGGGTTAACTTGTCAAGCAAATGTTAAGGTTAGGGTTTTTCTATAAGAAAAATGGTATTAGGGTTATGGCTTGCTAGAGTGAAGAATTATTGTAGAATTTGCAATGGTATTGAGTTGCAAGGGATCACTGGTTGTAATCAATTGAAATTACTAGATAATAATATTGGAGTCTCTATTTGGTGGACGTAGCCCAAGCTTGGGTGAACCATGCTAAATTCTTTGTGCCTTATTTTTGCATGTGTTTTATTTCTCTCTTCCATTGATTGTATTTGCATTTAACTGTTAAGATATTTGTCTTCTATTCCTAACAAGTGGTATCAGAGCTAGTTGTTTTTCAGTTATCCTCTACAGGAAGGTTTCATAATTGAGTGGGAGTCTCATGGTTTAGTGGTAGTAATGATAAAAAAAGGTTAAGTTGAAGGTTGAGAAGTTTAATGGGTAGAAATTTTAGTTATGTAAAATGCAGATGGGGGACTATCTCTATCAGAAGGATTTATGGTGGCCATTGGAAGGAATAAGTAAGAAAGTCACAAATATGTATTAGGAGGAGTGGGATATTTTGGACAGAAAGGCACTTTGTAGTATCCATTTATGCTTGGCTCAATTGGTAGCATTTAATATTACAAAAGTGAAGACAACTAAAGAGTTGAAAACCCTAGCAAAGTTATATAAAAATCCTTCTGCTTTGAATAAGGTATTTCTCATGAAGCATTTATTTAATATGAAAATGGTAGAAAGTGGGTTAGTTGTTGATCATCCAAATGAGTTTAATATGGTTACTAGTCATTATCCTCTATTAATGTCAGTTTTGATGAAGAAATTAAGGCTCTTTTTGATTTTGTGTTCTTTGCCTGAAATTTGGAATGGCTTGGTAATGGCTATTAATAACTTTGTTTCTGGTTCAAATACCCTAAAATTTGATGATGTTGTTGATGTTATTATGAGTGAGCAAATTTGTAAGAAAAGCTCAGGGGGATCCACATCATGTAGTGTTTTGAATGTAGAAAGTAGAGGTAGATCATAGGAGAGAGGAAGCAATTCTGAAAATCATGAGGAAAATCAAAGGGCAATAGCTCTCAATCTAGAGGACCAAACAATTGTTGGTACTGTGGGAAACTAGGTCATAGGAAGAAAGATTATTGGTCTTAGAAGAATAAAGAAGGAGATAAACAAGAAGGCAATAAGGAGAAAAATATGGTAAGTAATAAATCTGAAGAGGATGTTTTGCTTCTTTCCCTAGAAAATGTTGATGATTCATGGGTTATAGATTCAGAGGCCTCATTTCATGCTACGCCCCGTAGAAGTTATTTTCTTGATTATGTCCACGAGGATTTTGGGATGGTTTATTTGGGAGATAATGAACCCTATCATATTTTTTAGAAGGGAAGAATTAAGATTAAGTTGTAGAATGGGAATAATTGGCTACTACAAGAGGTAAGGCACTTTCCAAGGCTGAGTAGGAATTTAATTTCAACAAGGTAGCTAGGTGATGAAGGTTGCACAGTTACTTTTAATGAAAAAAATTGGAAGGTTTCAAAATGTTCCTTAGTAGTAACAAAAGGTGTGAAAGTAGGCAACTTATATGTTTGTATAAGTCATACTATTCCTTCTACTTTAAATTTTTATAGAGAAAAGTCAATGTTCAGGAACAATTGTTGTAGTTGAGTAGGTAGAACATGAAACAATCATTGTGGATTCTAAAACAACATTATGGCACAAAAAACTTGGACACATGAGTGAAAAGGTATGAAATTACTTCATTCAAAGAAAGTCTTACCATGTCTAAAATGTGTCAATATGGATTTCTGTGAAAGTTGTGTGTATGGAAAATAAAAGAGAGTTAGTTTTTTGAAGAGTGGAAAGGAAAAGAAGGATGAGAAATTGGAGCTTGTGCATACAAATGTATGGGGATCAGCTCAGGTGTCTTCCCTTGGTGGCTCTTTGTAATATGTTACATTCATTGATGATGCAACTAGGAAAGTATGGATTTATTTTCTCAAGCATAAATTTGATGTATTTGAAACTTTATAAAAATGGAAAAGCTTGGTTGAGAATGAGTCCAGTAAAAGACTAAAATGTCTTAGATCTAATAATGGTGGTGAGTATTATAGAAAATAATTTGAAGATTATTTTTCCTCTAATGGTATTCGTAGGCAAAAAGATAGTTCCAAGGACTCCACGAGAAAATGGAGTGGCTAAATGCATGAATAGGACAATAATGGAGCGTGCAAGGACTATGAGGTTGCATGTTGGGTTACCCTTAAACATGTGGGTAGAAGCTGTAAACACTATTGTTTATTTGATTAATAGAGGTCCCTCTACTCCTTTGGGTTGTGGTATTCTAGAGGAAGTATGGACAAGTAAGAAGGTGAGTTATTCTTTTCTTAGAACCTTTGGTTGTGAAGCATTTGCACATATAGATTCTAAAAATAGAACCAAGCTAGAAGAAAAATATAAGAAATGTATATTTGTTGGATATGGAAATGATGAATTTGGCTATATACTTTGGGATTTTGAGAATCATAAAATTGTAAGAACCAGGGATGTCATATTCAATGAGAAAATGTTGTACAAAGATCAGTTGCAACAACATGAGAAGAAAGAAAATGATTATGTAGTGTTGGATGATACTCTTAAAGATGATGTTCTAGTAGTTCCACATTCTCCGCAATAACAACACCAACAAGTGCCACAAACTCAAGTGAATGTTAGACAATCTTCAAGGGTAAGTAGACCTCTTAACATGTTCTCCCCCTCTTTGTATTTTATTTTATTGACTGATGCTGGTGAACTAGAATGTTATGATGAAGCTATGTAGCTGGATACCAAGGTTTAGTGGGAGCATGGAATGACAGAAGAAATGGACTCCCTATTGCAAAATTAGACTTGGGAATTATACAAGTTTCCTACAAGTAAAAAGGCTTTACAAGACAAATGGGTTTATAGGCTGAAAGAGGAAGATGGAGGTAGAAAATGTTTAAAGCTAGGTTAGTTGTAAAGGGATTTGCACAAAAAAAGGCAATGATTTTTTTGATTTTTTTCTCCAGTTACTGAGATGACTTCTATTCGTATTGTTTTAAGTATTGTGGTTGCTAAAGATTTGCATATGGAACAACTAGATGTGAAAACTACCTTTCTCCATGGTGATTTTGAGGAGGAGATATATATGTAACATCCCCAAGGATTTGAGGTCAAAGATGAGGAGAAGTTAGTATGCAGATTAAAGAAGAGTTTATATGGATTGAAATAAGCACCTCGACAATGGTACTTAAAATTTGATAGTTTTATGGTTGAGCACGACTTCAAAAAGTGTAATTATGACCATTGTGTTTATTTTAAGAGGGTGGATAGTGATAGATACATTATTTTATGTTTATATGTTGATGACATGCTTGTAGCAGGGTCTAACATGGATCACATAAGAGAGTTAAAACAATAGTTAAAAATCTCATTTGCTATGAAGGATCTGGGGGCAGCAAAACAAATCCTTGGTATAAAAATTTGCAGAGATAGGTAGAAAAAAATTGACTCTATCTCAGGCTTATTATGTTGAAAAGGTGTTATAGAGATTCCATACGGAGGATGCAAAAGTTGTCAGTACACCTTTGCCTAGTCATTTGAAATTGACCAAGGCGATGTGTCCAAAGACACAAGAGGAGGAAGAAAAAATGTACAAGGTACCCTATGCTTCAGTTGAAGGCAGTTTAATGTACGCCATGGTATGCACTAGACTTGATATTTTGCATGTTGTAGGAGTTGTTAGTAGGTATATGAGTCATCTTGGAGTTGAGCATTGGAATGCAGTCAAATAGATTCACGATACATCCAAGAAATGTGTATGTTATGGGGGCTCTAGTACTGATTTAAAAGGCTATATTGACTCATATTTGGCAGGAGACATTGATACTAGGCAGAATACAACAATATATGTTTCAACTGTCGGTGGGACAATGGTGAGTTGGATCTCTAGGTTGCAAAAGGTGGTTTTTTTATCCACCATAGAGGTAGAGTATGTAGCTGCAACAGAGGCAAGGAAGGAGATGATATGACTACAATTTTCATGGAAGATTCGGGAAAATCGCAGGTTAACAATTATTTATTTACAAATAGCCATAGTGTCATTCATCTTGCAAAGAATTTTGCCTTGCATTCAAAGAAAAACAAATAAAGTTGAGGCATCACTTTATTCAGTCAGTATTGGATGATGGATAGTTAAGGCTAGAAAAATACACACGGATGAAAATCTAGCGGATATGCTTACAAAGGTTATGACAAGGGAAAAGTTGACCTCCTTTTCAGCTTTGGTTGGTCTTCACAACTAAAACTAAAAAACAAAACAACAGAGTCCAGGGTGTTTCTTTCCAGTGAGAGCTACAAGATTAGTCTCCAAGTGGGAGTTTTTTAAGTATGGAGCCTGATCAGTTCCCAAGTGGGAGATTGTTAGTTTTTGGTGACTAATTAGGCAAGTATTGTACACTTTCTAAAAAAAATGTTTATTCGTTAAGTGTTTTTTTGGTTAACTCGTCAAGCATTTTTAGGTTAACTTATCAAGAATTTCCCTAGGTTAACTCGTCAAGAATTTTCTTAGGCTAACTCATCAAGTAATTTTTAGGGTTAGGGTTTTTCTATAAGAAAAGTGGTATTAGGTTTATGGCTCTCTAGAGCGAAGAAGTATTATAGCATTTGTAGCAATATTGAGCTGCAAGGAATCACTAGTTGTAATTGGTTGAAATTACTGGATAATAATATTGGACTCTTTATTTGGTGGATGTAGCCCAAGATTGGGTGAATCACATTAAATTCCTTGTGCATTATTCTATGTGCATTTTATTTCTTTATTTAAGATCATATCTACATTTAACTATTAAGATATATGTCTTCTATTCCTAACATATTACATCCCAAAGTCTATCATACATTGTGTTAGCTGTTTTTTCCTGACCTTGTCAAAGAAAAGGCTAATTAACGAGGATCAAACAAACCCTCCTACACTTCGAGCTCAAAGGCTCAGGCGGGTGTACCTGTTGGATTCACTTCTTTCAGTGAATCAGGGGATGGATTCCTGCCCATCACACTTAATATAATAATCATTCACAGCTCTTTAAACAGAAAGGGAAAATGATTTGAATAATTGATTGATGAAGAAACTACAAGACAGACCAGAGACCAGTGCCTTATTTATTGGGCAACAGAGTCAAACAGATGTGCAATCCCAAAAAACTTCTAACTCCAAACTCAAAAACCCGAATGAAATGCCTTGCAAGCCATTCTTCTCATTTCAATTCCTGGACATCATATTCATATGCAGAATTAAATTTCTCAGAATTCGAATACAAGACTTGCTCTCCTTGAGAGAAACTCAAATTCAAACGCACAGATACCTTGTAACTGGTATATTAACATGCCTTATAAGTTAATATACGAGAATCTAAACAAACATACAAAGACATCATACAAGTTCTGAACAGGGATATCCTTTGATTTTCATTAAAAATTATCTGAAACTATACATTGCAAGACCATGAACACAAAAATTAAAACTCAAAAGCCTGGAAGCTGCCTAGCAGCATAAATTTCAACATCCGTTACAAATCAGAAGAAAACTCAGATATAAGGGAATGAGAGAAACAAATTTTTTCACCGACACCTGTCCTTCTCTCTCATAAAATATCTGCAACCACTTCCTTCTGTTACTACCAAAATCTGATTTGTTATGCCCTCAAATGGTCTGTAAAATCAGATTCCTCTCTTCAATACCTTTCCA